>JJOG01005993.1:0-22367 GCA_000715275.1 Gyrodactylus salaris
ATTTCGAAATTCTGGCTAATTCTTAACTAGATACCGCGCATCAGTCACATCTTCCTAGCAATAGGCTTTTAATTGAAAACGTTTCTTCTAGAGGATATCATTTTTCATATAGTTCCCAAATATAACTCCCATCCCTCACAAAATCTTTAGATAGTCGAGAAGATCCCGGTTCAAGTTTTGGCGCAAGTTCAGATTAATTTGAATACGATTTTCGCACACAAATTATTTTGGCCTGTTTCAATAATAAATAAGATGTGTCTACTTTTGAGTAGGTATGACATGAATTTGAAATATTTTATAAAACTCACACGGCTGTGGAATAATACTGGCTTCAAGCTCATTAGTTGTAGAGAAAATACTCGAGACTCGTTCACGTGTGACCTTGAGCATAGCCTTCTCGCTGTTAGTCATGACTAGGTCTCTGTTATTTGATTCTGAGTTCCTTTCGACTGTAAAAGAAAGATTTTCATTCAGTTCTCTGAATAAGACCTGTTAAAAGGATCCTCATGGAATAGAACCTGACTCAGTGAAACGAATAGGTTGTAGTCCAAGTGCAAATATTTGATCTTGAAGAAAGTAAATTTGAAAAGCAACATTTCAGAGAAATTTGACAATGATCAATGAATCATTTATATTCAAGTCGAAAATATAAATTTTTTAAAGTACTCTCTAATTAAAATTTTTGTTTATCATGTTCAGATTTCAAAGCCTCCCAACTTCATAAACGACGCTTAAGGAGAAGTTAATTTCTAGCAAAGAAACCATATACGCCATCTTTAAATTCGTAGATTGGGTACTTCTTTTTCTCTTAGATTGCAAATTTACAAATCAAAGATCCTCCCACTCTTCGACTACCCTGCTGGCCTCCTGTGCTCGATCTCAAAGGGGCAATCCAAGAAGATCAAAGACGTCCCTCTATCCTGATCAGCCTGGTATCGGTCCCCGACTTTGCCTGTCCTACAAGCAGCGGATCGTCATGAGCGGACTCCACCCATTATCATCAAAACCTTCAATTCCTACTCTGTTGTCTTGCCCAATTTTTATGCCCTATTTACCAAGTAAACTCATTTCTAGGAGGGATGAAACCGGATTTTCATTGGCTGTTTTTTTTATAATTTAACAAGCCAAAGAGTTTAAAGTTTATTTAATTTATCGCCATGATAATTATCGCTTGATTGATTTTAACTAGACTTGAGGCAAACTTGATTAGGGCATGGTATTCCTAATAGATCACAGTAGGAAATCTTACGGCCATTTTTATCCTTGAGAGCCTCATTGAAATATTCCTCAAAGTGATCAAGATCATGAATGAGGACTCCACCGGTCGTATTCCTACGGGACCTCTTGAGACGACTGAAGAGGTTAAAGCTGTTTGCTTCGGCCAGGTCATTTGGATTAGGCGTTTCCATCAGTGTGCTGGACACAAGTTCATTGATGATGTAGACGCTGCCACCGAGGGCTTCCATGTAATTGAGGTTACTGAGATCTTTATTGATTTTGTACGAGGTCTTTAGAGGTATTGAGTCATAGGAATCTTTGTCCGACTGGAGGGGAATTAATAGTTATTGGGCTCACAAATTTGTAAGCTATTTTAGGACATTTCAAAATAAGTTGTGAAAAATCCATTGTCAACTGACTGCTGCTTACCTTTTTTTTACTTAAATTGTCATTTGAAGTTGTGCTTATGTTTGCGTACAAAGGCTAGCTCTAATCTAGCGATTTAAAACACGTGCTCATGTAATACTTGTTAGTAGTATTGTTATTTTTATAATTATAAATCTACTGTGGAATCCACTTGAAGAAGGAGTAGACACTTGGTCTAAATACTTTTTTTTCTCTCAAAATCGATGCTACACCTTCATTCATAAGAAATTAATTCTCACCAAGGAAAATTTGATATTTCTTTCAATGACACCGGACAGCTTCCCTGTTTTATCCTCGGGCTCTTCTGGCAAAGTTAACCGACGCATCTAAATGTGATAGAAAAGGCACAATAATGCATTTGTACAAGTTAAGATGCTACAAATTCTCTTTTTAATATTTGCAAATATTCAGCAACTTTCGAGTTGTATAACCCTTGGTTTTCGATAAAAACAATAATTATACAGTTTCCATTGATCGAGTCGAAAAGGATTGTACTAAGAAAATTCCGTATTGTACGACCTATTTCTCCCGAGATTAAATATACAGTATTATATTTGATATCTCTTGCAAAAGAGATTGAATTGATCTTATTCTTTCACAGAGACTTCTTCATACTGTCAAATGTTAGATAAATGCAATTTTTTTCTTTCTTATAACTTCGGTTCTTAAGATGGATTTATTCAAAAATGCAACACCGATCAACCAGCTCTAGAAGTATTTCTTCTTTAGGATGACTAATCAGTAGGGGGACCAGAAATATTTTTTCTAAAATATGCATAAATATTCAATATAGCTTCGAGGTTTGTGGACAAGGGCTCCCTATGGCGTGGATTCGATTCCGGTATCCTCCCTCCTCGAAACGAGTTTACTTGGTAAGTACTATTCACTGAATAGTTTCAAACCCTCCTTCCCCATTATAACCCTCATGAACTCGGGTATGAAACTCAATTCAAAGAGAAAAAGGTCTGCAAAACCAAGAATTCTACGAATACGGAATCGATAAAATTGGAATCAATTAGCTTACATAATTAGTGTTAATCTTTGGCAAGCGATTATCAGACATCCACAACTTTTCTTTTCCATGTGCCGTCTTCTCGGGTTCATCTTTAAATTGCAGCTTTTCCAAAAGATATTCCTTTATCTTGCTTATGGATTTCTCATCTCCAATTTCTTTTGTACTAAATAGACATTTAACTTGATAACTGGATAGTAGGGATAACCAGTCAATGATCCGATCATTGCCCATTCGATCATTCGCATGTTCCTGGATGAAAAGAGAATATTTTCATTTTTTTAAGAAATTCTTACATGTAGATTTAAGCACAAATTGTTGACAAAAGACGTGTTTTATCTGAGAGTTTCTAGTGGCCCGAATTATTACTATATTTCATTGAGAAAAAACATTAATTTTAAAGATTTTTAGTGATTGGAAAGATAGAGTTTATTTTATTTGACTAACAGAAAAATTCATGTTAGTGGATAAGGAATCTCCCGCCTGCGATATCATGCGGATAACGATAGGTAGCAGCATCTTGCGGGAGAACTTAAAATTCCCCACTCGACCGATGAAGACCTGGCTTGCTTTGAATGTCCACTCGAAATTGAGGTTTTTAACCTCCTCTATTTGAAGGTTGTTCGTTTCCAAAGTTAGAGTCTCGATGATCTACAAAAGTGCATTTAGTTATTTTTATTTCCGTCATGGCAAAAGACTCGTGAAATTTCTATTATTAGTAACTTTTGTATTCGAAACCTAGATAGTAGTGCTGGGAAATTAATTTTTCTATACGAAACATCACTCTCAGTTTTTTGATAAATACGAATTGTTTATCCATCAAACTTGTTATGAATCAAAGGTATTCAGCATCAAAATGTCTTAAATAAACTGAATCTTAGATTATAATAATTAAATGATTAAAAACGCATATTTTCATGAACGGGGCGAGAGCTAACCTTCGTAATTGGATATAATTTGGCGTCGACGCTATAAACAATGATCCCCTTTCTATTCTCATCTTTGCATTTATCCATTGGCAGGACCGTTACACAAATCAGATAGGGCGTGTTGTACTGACAACAAGTAAAGTCTGCGTCAGACTTGAACTCATTCCTCGTAACAAAGTCCCCCAGGTCAACCCCGGAAGCGGTTGAGACAATGATCCGTCTCTCCTTGTCATCAGAGACAGCCAGTTTCATGTCTCGAATCAGAATTTCTTGAATCTTCAAGCCCCCAACGTTGAATTTGGCCCCTTCAATCATCTCAAAGATTAGCTGACGCTCCTTCTCACCAATGCAGAGAATTCCTTCAATCTCTTTGCCAGTCTTTGAGTCTTCCTCAGTCAATTTGCCGCATTCCCTGCCGAAATCGGACATGCCAATTGTGTCGATTAGAATTGCGCCATAGAGAAGGTTGAAGACTGTTTTATCTACAGTATCTACGGAACCCTTTGCTATAATTTCCTGGGCGACCAGTGTCGAACAAGACCCGTAGAGTTGATGATTCAAGCGGTCAACCTTTGGCAATTCAAAGGAGCTCGGTATTGGATGATGATCGACGATTTCAATAATTGGTAATTTTGAGAATCTCTCAATAGGTTTGAAATGGTCAACGAGAATTAGGGAAGTATTCTTTACAAATTCCTCGTCCATGATCAAGTCGAGGTTGTTGAGGTAGAATAGAAAGTGCCAATCGATGCGATGCTTGTTGAGGAAATAAGTCACTTCAGTTCGTAGAGGCATTTCTTCTTTCTTTATGCAACACAGCGGAAAGTATATCTCGTCTTTACTGGCATGCTGTGGGATAATGAAATTATTCAATATGTACGTAATATTGTAGTGAAAGGATAAAAAGGCTAAGAGAATCAAAGTGTAACGCCGTGTTTCACGAGCTTTCTCGTAATTTCACTAAGAAACACTGAGAATTATATATATATGTAGATATTCGTGAATATAAGTTGATGAGAGAATCTAGACATACTTTTTGCTTGAAATAAGCGTAGGAAATGGAACAACTGACACTATCTAAATCGCAAGATTCATTGCCAAGAACGATAATGCGCTTCTTGTTAGTTTTATTGATCTGGAAGAAATTAATTTAAAAAATCCATACAATTTCGTAGCGTATTCGTATGAAATATTCTGAGAGTGAGAACATTCCTCCAATTTTAGCCATTATCAATTTGATAATATCAAATTAATAGTCAGTGATTTGAATTTGCGTCACACTTAAAACAATCAACCGAAAATGCAATTATTCGCTCTTTAACTCGATTCAATTATTCAAATCGTCTAATGTACATTTGAGAGATGAGTAGCAGTGAAGAGATATCTTGGATTTCATGGTTTTGCAACCTCAGAGGAAACGAGTTCTTTTGTGAAGTGGACGAGGATTACATTCAAGATCGTTTTAATCTCACCGGTCTCAATGAACAAGTTCCTGACTACAAACAAGCTCTCGATATAATTCTCGACTATGAAAGTGAGAATGAAGAGCAAAGCGATGTTGCTGAGCAGACTGCTGAGCTTCTTTATGGTCTCATCCATGCTAGGTACATTCTCACCAATCGGGGACTCAGTCAGATGGGAGAGAAATGGCTTAATGGAGATTTCGGATTTTGCCCTAGAGTGAGGCTTAATTACTATTTTAACTTATTCTAGTCTTGCGAATTTTCCATGACTTATTTAATTGATTTATCCCTCTAAATGTAATAGCTCACTCATCTTAACTTTTGACTGTACAAAACTACAAGGCCTACTTTCTTAAATTTGGTACAGATAATCTCTTTAGCCGATATGAAGAGTACTATCGATTTTTTAGAAATGATTCCAACTTATGATTAGCTAATATTAAATCTAATTCAGTTATTTAAGCCAAGGACTTTTAATATTTGATTTTAACCCTACAATAAAGCTTATTTTCAAAAGATTGACCCTACATAAACATTCGATTTTGAGTGTTTTGGTTAACCATTTTTTAGTTTTCAAGATCGTAGTTTTGCAATTTATTGTCTCTTAGCGGTTCAATAAAGATAACTTATTCAAGAATAAACACTATTAATAGTTTTTAATCTTGTTCATCTTGTTAAAAATTGAACAATTCATTTTGATTGTTATTAACAGGTCTATTGTGAGAGTCAACATGTTCTGCCCATAGGACTCTCAGATATGCCTGGAGAAAATACAGTAAAATTATATTGTCCTCGTTGTCAAGACATTTTCAAGCTCAAATCCACAAAACATCAGACTGATGGCGCATATTTCGGGACGGGTTTTCCTCACATGCTATTCCTAGTCCATCCAGAACAGAGACCAAAGAAGAATCCTAAACAATTCACTGCGCGTCTATATGGATTTAAAATACATCCTATGGCCTATCAACTACAATATCAAGCGGCGTCACATCTTGTGAACCCATTCTTCTCGAAAAGATGAATCATATTCTAGGACAGTGATGCGAAAACGTATTAAATTAATATCTCTCTTTATCGAAGAAAAAGTTTAACTGAATTTTAAAATGTACTCTTTAAGTAAGGACTTTTTTCAAATGAAGTACAATATAAATTTATGAATTGAAATTTGAAACTTCTTCTTCACAAAATTGAGAAACAAAAAAAGAAAAGGTAAAGAAAAAAGTAAGTCTCAACTGAGAAGAATTCCTATGATAGGAATGCTTTCCAAATCAGTCCACAATTTGCAAGTGGGAATAAAAATTTAAATTCAAATTAGACTAAATTATAAAAAGTAAAACACTTCCCTCGATGATCAAGTGAAATTTCATTTAAAATTATACAACAATTCAAAATTTCTAAGTTGATGCCACAATTTGATATCTACTCACATTATTAAGTGAATGTCAGTTTCAAGTAGTTATGATTCCTCTTGGATTCAGTCATTTTGTCGACTTAAGGGTAATGAATTCTTTGTGGAAGTTGATGAGGATTGGATTCAAGATAAATTTAATTTAACCGGACTCAATGAAAAAGTTGACGATTTCAAAAGTCGTCTCAATACGATTCTCGACATAGATACTAGTGATGATAGTGAATCATTCGACGATATAAAGATTAATAATAAAACTGTCACTCTCTATGGATTAATTCACGCAAGATATATCATGACAAATAAGGGTATTAATCAAATGATCAACTTGTGGAGAATGAATATTTTTGGCAATTGTCCCAGGGTATGTTTCAAGTTATTCAATAGGTAATCTTTTTAACCAAACTAATATCCATCTTCTACAGTTTTACTGTGACGGCCAGACCCTGCTTCCAATCGGCTTATCAGATACACACGAGGAGTCCACTGTCAAGCTATACTGTCCCCGTTGTCTTGACCTTTATGTACCGAAAAATCCTAGACACGCTGAGCATGATGGAGCCTTCTTCGGTACCGGGTTCCCACACATGTTATTCCTTGTGCATCCTCAGCTTAGACCGCCGAAGCCAGAGAAGTTATTTTTGCCAAAATTATATGGATTCAAGATAAACACAAAAGCCTACGAAATTCAAAATATGGAGTATGAAAAACACATAAAACGCATATTAAATAGTTCTGTAACCAAGAAAAATGAACAGGTTGAATAAAATTGTAAATCTGTATTAACTGAATACTTTTCAGCATTTAAAGGGTTTTAATTTATCTTCGCAGAAGATCATTAATTAGTTTGAACTTTTTGAAAAGGTAATTTTAAAGTGAAACTAATTGCGTTTCCTTTGTGTTTTTATAATTATTCTGCATTAAATAACTCTTCAAGGACAGAAATCTTAAATTAAATCGTCTACCTCGCATCTTGATCTGCAAAGAAATCAGGATTGAATAAGGAAATTTCATGTGTTACACATGATGTGTACATTTAACAGTAGAAAAGCTATTTTTTTTGTAAAAATGGCATAAATTTTCCAGAAAACACAAAACCTTCAACTTCCGGGGAAATAAATTTAAGAGATATGAAAATATAGTTAGAGTATAAAACTTGGATAATCTATAAAAGAAATTTAAACGCAAAACTTGAAATTTTGAAGCATATACTGAAGATATTCGAATCGTTTAGAAGAAAATTAAATCAATCGATTTATAAAATGATTAATTTATGGTTACTTATTCAATTATAGCTCGATATATTAGATGAATACTAATGCATAAAGGAAACTCAATTTACAAATTCAAAATTAGTACTCTACAAAGAGTAAAACAAAGATTTTCAATGAACAATTTTGTTTGATCCAATCTCGTGCTTGAAATTACAGAGCCTCATAATATTGAATGTATGTTCCAATGAGCAGTAGTGAGGATGTATCATGGATTTCTTGGTTTTGTAGCCTTCGAGGCAACGAATACTTTTGTGAAGTTGAAGAAGATTACATTCAAGATAAATTCAACCTAACCGGATTAAACGAACAAGTCCCTGACTATGAATCAGCCCTAAATATAATTCTCGATGAAGAAACCGATGATGACCTCGATAATCCATCTCCATCTGATCTAATAGAACAAGCGGCTGAACTTTTATACGGTCTCATACACGCCCGGTTTATTCTCACAAATAAAGGCCTAGAGTTGATGGGGGAAAAGTGGCTCAACGCTGACTTTGGCTTCTGTCCGAGGTATTATTGTGAAAATCAGCCAGTCCTTCCTATCGGATTGTCCGATGTCCCCGGGGAAGCTATGGTGAAGCTTTATTGCCCAAAATGCCTCGACGTTTACACTCCTAGATTCTCCAGGTTTCATCACACTGACGGGGCGTACTTCGGTACCGGCTTCCCTCACATGCTCTTCCTCGTGCACCCCGAGCATAGGCCGAAGAGGAGTGAAGAGCAACATGTCGCCACTTTATACGGCTTCAAAATACATCGCATGGCCTATCAGTTACAAGAGCAGGCGGCCACTTCTATTCAGTTAACATAGAAGTTTTTATCGATCTCATATCCACTTTAGCTAGTCATCTTTTCACGATATTCATTCCCTAAAGATGTAGACGAAATTTTTGAAAAAATTAGTACGATTTTACAATTCATTCACTATATCACGTTTATCTATAAATTTGACTCGCACTAATTTAAACTGCATTCTTTGATCATATTTTCTACATTGTATGTTGATATTCAGAAAAAATTATTTGTATTATGATGTAAAATATCAAGAAAAAAAATACATTTTTTATGTTTTACAAGGAAAAATTTCTTTCCACTGATTCAGTTGTCTTTTAGAGAAATCTCTGCCGTAGAAAAATTAATATGTTTAGTTAAACTTGTATATAATATAGACTCTATATTATATAGTAGAATTGCATGTTTTTTCAAACTGTCAGTTGACTACTTTTGAGTAGAAATTTCTCATTTTAACCTTACGACTTTTTCTTAACTTTCCTACTGTAACTTGCTAGTCTACTTTGAAGTAGCCTATTCAAAATAATTAATTTTCGATCAAAATACCACATCCAACAGTTCAAGCCGTCCGAAGCATTGCAGAATTACGTAACGTAGCATAATTTGAAGTCTTCTTAACTACATATAACTGTATATGAGTTCAAATGAATTTTAGCTGAAATTTGAAATACGCGGTTGAAATTCTTTTGAATGAATTATTTTACACTTAATTTTTGTTAATTTGACCAACATAATAAGGAGAGTTCAGCAGAAATTAATTTCGATCTATATTGTTGCAGAAAGGCGAGGAGATCAAATTATGTCAAATATGGAGAGTCTGAATTCAAAAGGTTTTACATGCACCTAGAGTTGCATGGACGAAAGATTTTCTCTTCATGTCTTTAAATATAAATGTAATCGAAGAAAATTAAATAAATAGTCGAATATATCAAATTTCAATCCACGATTAGTTTAAGTTCTAGAAAGTGAAAAATGATATTTTTCATAAAAAGTTCGCATTTCTAATCGTTTTTTTACCAGATCTCTTTTTAGTTTATGTTAACATTCTATAGATGACGTTATTAGAAAAATGAAAGCAAAGTTTTAATTCTCAATGAGACTATATCGGGCCATTTCAAACTGAATTGGTCTTTTTGGTCTGATATTCAAGGCTCATATAGGCCAATAGGATTTTACTAACAAAATTATTTTGATACCTTTTTGTCACTGACGAAACTTTGCTGAATCTAAATACAGCTTTTAAATACAACGTTTAATAACACAATCTAATTTTAATGGCATAAAAGCAGTTAAAATCTATAAAAAAAACGATTTTTTCAATAGAATTTCAAGTGAAAAAGAAAACTTTCATTCCTAATGAATTCGTAAGGAATTGTAAAAAGATAATGATTTTAAATTAAAATTTCTAATGAATCATTCAATTCTTTTTTAATTACACCTTCGTAATTTGACTTAATCAAGTCGAAAAATCACACAGGGAAATCTTTGTAAAAATCTCTCTGTACTCGCTCGAAGCAGCTTTAGTCAAAGACTAGAACTGGCTGTGGTTGTTTGCTATTAATCGTAATTTCCTATAACCAGGCCAACATCATTTAATCCTGATTTTTGTCATCTTTACATTTCTCCATGTAGCAATTTGTCAAAATCCTTTCTTCTCCTAATCTATTCCACAGATTTCAATTCTTAAAGTCTCTTCATTCTATATATGATAGACATCTCAGCATTTTTGTATCAGACACGATTTGTTGATGAACTGAACGATGAAATTCGGCCAATCAGATTCGACCATTGGATTACAATGTTTACTATCAAGTATTTAGATGTGCAACTCATGTTAGGATACCATTTCACGTTACAAGCTTACCTTGGATTATCAACATCAGGATCCTATATCCCCATTGAATAATTATGATCTATTTGAAAGTTATCGTGATCTCCTTACTCTTGGAATGTGAGTTGAAATTCTCTTGCAAAATTTACTGTGGCTATTTACTGTGCTAGAAGAAAATATTTTAAAGGCATTTTTAAATTTCAAAATGTATGCTCACTTTGTGGTACAGTAAGAATGAAATCATGCATTTTCTAGAGAGTTACCCGGCAGAAAATATGAGATTTTTATATGCTATAGGCCTCTGCTTTTTGAAAAAAGTTTATCCAGATCTCATATTTTCCAAAAGTATCAAGCATGCTGAATGATAATTCGATAATTAAATTTCTTGAACCAGCTAAAAATATTTTGGATAATTACTACTCGCAAGTAGGAAAAAACAACAATTATTTTGAATCGGGCTCATGCATTCTCAAATTTTCGTCGGCATGTGATAAAATTTTGTTGAGTGATTTAATATGTCTGTTATGAGAGAGCTTTGTGAGTTAATTTGAAGCACAGTTATTCAACCATCAAAAGGAAATATTTATGTGATAAATCTGTTTCAATATCATTCTCAATTGTTGACAATTTCTGCCTATTTTCTGCCTAGAGAAGTATTTCATTTCCAAATTAATCATAATTACACAGGCTGAAATAGGATTTTAATTTTAACTGCTGCCTCAATGTCAATAGAACCACTCGAGAGAGAATTTTTTTTTATTAATTTTGCCATAAAATTAATGATGATCCTAAAGGAAAACTAATCAAGGCAAAAGTGTAACTCAGAGTTTTTATTTTCAGAATAAAAAGTATTTATTAAAGTATTATTTTCTCAACGGAATTCGGAATACGTAGAAATGAATTTTTTACATCGCATAGAAAAAAATTAGAGACAAATCTCTTTTAGATTTAGCACAATTCAAATTTAAAGTTTCGGATCAAGATAATAATCTTGTTGCTTTATCAACTGATCAATTTCTAATTCACAGTTTATACTCTGACGCTTTATTTAGAAATTCAAATTTATCCATTTTGAACCAAAGATCAACCCCAATTTTCATACTCTATCCATTGACGGTGGAACACTGAGTGATGCCGAATATTTTAAAAGAATCAAGAAAATTTGGTCTTCTGGTGGAAATTCTCAGATTTAATTTGTTAAAATTTTTCTCAGTAATACATTTTTTTTGATCCTAAAAATAGTAATATATCTTTCTGTTTAGACAGGATAATAGAATAACCGTTATTTTGGTCAAAAAAATTCGGCGCGTTCCGAAGCACATAGAAAATTAAATTTTTGAAATTCATCAAAATTTGCCAAAATTCGTGAACTCGAATTGCGTTTCTCAAAAAGCAGTGGCCTAAAAAGCATTTCGATCATAATTATCATCTTTTAATAATTTTCAAATGCTACTTTTTTTTCTGTTTATAATCGGTGTGGATTATTGAAAGCAGCTCTTCTCAATGAGTAGTACTCATATTCTTAGTTAAGGGGTGTCAGGAATATGCCGACAACTCAATGTTTGTGTCAATCTTTTATGAGATTTCAAGAAAAAATCTTCTCAAAAGTAACTGGTTGGTAGTTAGAGTGTAGGAGATGAGGCATTAACCAAAAATGTGAGTCTTTCCTCTGATTTTCCATTCCGTGTAACTAAATTCACCTTGGAGTTGATCGAATTGTCGCGGGTTCGACTCCGAACGTCGCCTTTCGGTTTGAGATTAGCTATGCCTTGTGAAAAGTCCTTTACGCTGGTTAAAAACTTATTCTCGGGACTATTTGGGCGAGCCCTAGTCATAAGAGACCCCAGAGCAATTGTTTTTGTTGAAAGATATTTTCAATAAAATATTGATATTTGGTGTTAATTAAGATTATCTTTGATATCTCATTCAGAAGCAATGCAACATTTCAAATGTTGTCCGGAAACTCTTAATTGGAGACATTTCTCAATATTATTTTTTTCTAACAACTTAAGAAACTGTACTCTATATTTGCCATCAAGATCATTAGGATAAATTAATTCATCGAGAAGCCCTTTAGATGAAATTTGAGTTTAGGTATTCAAGTGTAAAGTAGAATTATTTACCACAAAATCGTAGTGAAATTATGAAAGAGCTCAGTTTCATGTTTGACAAGGTTCAATCCCAGTTTGAAAAAATTTCGCGCCAATGAATTTTCAAAAAATTTCGCCAGGAACACGAAATTTACAAGACTGTACATTAGGCCACTGCTAATTGAAAAAAAGGTTTATCTAGATCTCACAGTTTTGATACAAATTCGATGAAAAGATCTCTTCAAATAACCTCAATTAACCTTTTCGTCCAAATTTTATGAAAAATGGCCTACTCGACATTACATGATGAGCTCTTTGAGGTTGCAAAATATTCTAAAAATTCTTTAATTTCTATAAAATTGTTTTTATAACGAGGTTTAAACTTTAAAGAGCTTAAAAAGCAGCTAAATGTTACGAATATTTCCACATGTTTTCGAGGGTTGATGAAAATATACATATTTTTTGCTTGTCCAATTATTTTTGGCAACGATATCAAAATATGGTTTACTTACATCACTGTTGGTGTAATTGTTTGTTTTTTAATTAATTCACAAATTGATATACTTCCAATAACTGACAGGCTGTTTACAATTAAAAAAACTATGGTGTCTGAAAATAGTTGAATGAATGCAATAGAATCGTGCAATACAATTAATTATTGCACATGATCATAGTGTACACTGTACACAAAACTTTGACATTCCCAAGTAGCATTGCCATGACGATTATTCTCTCTAGAGACTAGACTCATATTCTGTTCATAAGATCTACACTTTTTCATTCCCCATTTGCCTTGGTTGAATGGCGCGGATAAGGTTTTCCCTTGCATACTGCGTGATAATCCTCCCTAGCCTACCTTCTATTCTTCTAAGGAAATATGCTTAGTTTGAAATAGCCTCTCCTTTTTCAACAAATCTCGATGCAAAGTTATGGCAAGCTTGCAGAGACCACTTAAAATCAATGAGCAGCAGAAGTGCAGTTTTTCATAACTGCACTTCTGCTCACCAAGAATAAACATCTATAATTGGTTCTGTAAACGACAGCGAGAAACTCTGTAATTGTCTGTTTATTTACAATCAGGATCAAAGTTCGTGTCTTGTAAATGCAAAAAATTGTATTTTTTTGATGAATGAGGGCTTTTTTGGGATCCAAATTTCTCATAACAAAGAAGAACAATTCTCTGAGTCTTGATCCCTAGGAAAAATAGCAAAATAATTTAGAAAAATAGCATTCGATCAAATTTATTCCTTTTTTGCATGTCAAATCAATTTATAATATTCTCCAAATCCCACTGAATGTGTATTTTTGAGTAGTATATGAATGGTTAAAGTTAAAATAATGAAAGATCCAATATAATGACATAGACTCAGATTAGACTGGTTAGGTCAATCTACTCAGAAAACTCAATGAAAGAGGATTTTTCCAGGAAATAGCAGAAAAAATCGCAAATCGTCTTTGAAAAGGTTGAAAAATTGAAAGGCAGCATCCACCCTCACTCTCAATCATCCAGCATACACCATCTACTTTACAGGACTCAAAAATCTACTTTATTTTAATTTTTCCTAACAACTAAAATCTTTTTCTAGACCGTAAAGTTTTATTGGGAGAAAAATTTTTTCAATTAATATTTATGAGCAAAACTTTTGCCAAGAGACAGATGTATCCTACTTCCTACAATAATTGTATTGTTACTCAATGATTTTAAGCAAAAAAAATAATTCTCATTCTGAGGTTTCTGGTCGAAATGAATCGACGTTGAGAAAAAACGCAACTGTGGCTGTTGTGAAAATTGTATCAATATCGTGCGATGAATAAGAATTCTATAATATGATAATTATCTTTGTATAAGCACCACTCATAAGTAAAGCAGGCTGAAAATGAAATTTGATCAACTGCTTATGAGTAATTCAAAAAGTTATTTGGAGTTGGTATAGTTTCAAATATATCCATCAAACGAGAGAGAATACTTTTTCGGATAATATTACTAAGCGGTGACCAGACTTACCATGTTTTGTTTGAATAGGGATTTTCATCATGAAAAAACAATCGCAAAGCTTTATTACTTTGTGTACTGAATGAGGTCAATGATAATATCATTTCATAAAAAGAGAATAACCGACACGTGTTATACTTAAAGATCAAAGTGTAATTTTCATCATCTACCTTTAGCCTATCTTGCCATCAGATGCTACACGTGTGTCGACTGTCAAGAGCCTAATTTCAAATGGACCGTTGAAGAAGGTTGCATTTCTTGTTCAGTAAGCTACACGAAAACACTTGTCTAAATCCTATATTGAATGATTTCTTCAATGTTAATGCTATTTTAATACGTGCACACAATCTCTGTCTTTTGAAGGTATCAGGCTATTTTCAAAAGCAGAATTAAAAACAGAAATTGAAGATGGAGAAATTAGTTTTTCATGGCATGAATAGATTCCTAAAGGGGAAAAATGTTAATCGACCAGATTTTCAAAATGGTTATCAAGAGTTTTACTTTTTAGAGCCTGTACTCGAAAAAGGATGGAAGATTTGACAAAATCGACATTAGATGTGAACGGAAGACATGTTCCAATGGTGAAAATGAGAATTCAATTTTGAGATGTTGCTTTGAAAATTGTCAGAAAAGAGTTGAATTAGATCCAAGAGTCGAGAGATCCCGTCAGATCGATAATACAGCTCATGACAAGTTGTATCAAAAAGTTGTTGGAGAGGATTATGATAACGGCCAGCTGAAGAATTCCTCCACATTCATTGCAACGGTCATTGTGAGCCTGATCGTTATGATTTTGAATAGCTAGCTTTAAAAGACCCTAAAAGACGCATTTGCCGATATATATTAACGAGATTATTTTACATTTTTTTCCAGCTTTTTAAGTATTATTCAATAAAAATACACAAATACTACATAAACTCATTGTGAAATTTCAGTCTTTTGGGATTATTATAAACCAGACACGAAGAACCTTCTGGCACCATCAGGCAGGTTCTAAGAAGCAATTTGGGCGTCTTTTGAACAATATTGTTTAAACTGTAACGCCAACTACTCAGAAGTAGAATCATGTCATTTTCATAATTTCTCAAATCGTACTGATTATTAATTTTTGTGATCATCATAAAATGGGAAAATTCAAGGTTGGAACATTTTAAGAATCATTGACTCTCATCACTTATTATAAGAGAAATATTTGAGTTTAGTATCTTCATTTGAGAACTCTTGTTGTTGTCGAAAAAATGCTCATGAAAATATTTTATTTTAGATGACTATTTATCAGGCCGTAGTATTCGATGGTCCAATAAATTAAAATTTCCATTATTTATTCTGAATTCTCATCTACAACAAAAATGGTCTTGTAGTTTATACTTTAAAGCAGCCTATTTCCAAATGTATAGAACGACTTGGTACTGAGTTAGAAATGTCCACTGATTTGCGTTTTCCTTATTAAAGCTACACAACAGTAGGTCCTCGAAGATGAGACCATTTCCTAGAATTTTGATCTAAGAACCCCTTATTGAATCAATAATTTGAGAAGATTAGTGTAAACTTTACACTGTAAAGAGGATATTTCGTAAGTGAGATTGACACTGTCAAGTCTACAATATTTTTCAGAAGAAGAGCAGGATATTATGAGGTCATACGAAAGTTATTATTACATAAGTAAGCAAGGCTCAAATCGCGAATTTGTGTAAAAGATTAATATTGCTAAATATTTGAATGTATATTAAAATTAAATCTCGTCTTTTAAATTTTTATCTACAGTCTCTGGCAAATCATCAAAGAGGTTGTCCAAAGAGCGTTCCTTCTTGATAGCGTAACAAGAATACGCATCTAAAGAGAAAATTAATTGTGATCTTACATGTTGAAGCAGTCAGAGTTGCCGCAATGGTAAAAATGATTCTACTTCTAAACTTTACTATAGAAGCTATATCTTTATTTGCATCCACACGCTTCTTTGAGAGTTGTGAAAATGCCTTGAAAAAATTATTGTTCATAACTTTTATAATTATTAACAAATCAAAACATTTTGTCTTGGTTAATTGCTCGTTTGTTTTTTCGAGTCTTGTATTTCAAGTCATAAATTTATATAAGGCACCTTTTGTCTTGATGAAGTTTGAAGAAGATCGCAATAATCGTAATGCATTCAAAGAAGAAGAATTCTCAGATGAAGAATTACCATTATCACGCAAAAGAATCTCAAATGTAAAGTCATATGCTGACTCTGAAGGGTAAATTGATAATTTCCCAATTATTCCTTAGATCTGACGAAGATAAGCCTTTGAGTAAGAAGATCAAAAAGGCACCACCTTCTAGTGACGATGAGGATGTTCCCTTGTCGAAAAAGTAATTCAAATCCTTCTTATTTCGCCTTTAGAGTCAAAACTCCCAAGAGACAGATTAAGCGTGAATCTAGCGTCAAGACACCGACAGTCAAAAAAACTCCTTCCAAGACCACTAAGAGTGTCACCCCTAAAGTGAAAAAGGAAGGTAGTGGAACGACAGCTGAGGAGAAGAGAAAGATCAAAGCAGAAGAGGAAGCCAAAAATGTTTGGCGTTGGTGGGAAGAGGAGAAAAAGGATTCATCCATTCGTTGGACCTATCTCGAGCACAAAGGACCGGTATTCGCACCAGCTTATGAGCGATTACCAACCACTGTAAAGTTTTACTACGACGGTAAAGAACTACGCCTCTCGGATGAGACAGAAGAGGTCGCTGGGTTCTACGGTAAAATGCTGGACCACGATTACACACAGAAGGAGGTATTTAATAAGAACTTTTTCACCGATTGGAAGTCTGTAATGACAGAAGCAGAGAAGAAGATCATTAAGGATTTGTCCAAGTGCAACTTTAAGCCGATGTACGAGTATTTTAAACAGCTCTCAGAAGAGAGGAAACTCATGTCTAAAGAAGAAAAGCTCAAATTAAAAGAGGCCAATCTTGCCATTCAGAATGAATACGGTGTCTGTGTTTTGGATGGTCATAAGCAGAAGATTGGCAACTTTAAAGTTGAACCGCCTGGGCTATTCCGCGGCCGTGGCACCCACCCCAAGATGGGTATGCTCAAGAAGAGGATTCAGCCAGAGAGCGTTATCATCAACTGCTCCAAGGACTCGCCAATTCCAAAGGCACCGTCAGGCCACAAATGGAAGGAAGTCAGGCATGATAATTCTGTCACATGGCTTTGTTGTTGGGTTGAGAATATCCAGGGTAGTTTCAAATATGTCATGCTTAACGCTTCGTCCAGGTTAAAGGTATGTAAATGGTTATGTGCATCTAATAAAATTTGAGATACTATTATCTGATTGGTCAGATTGTTTTCCACTTCTGATTGGTGAATAATTCTTTATTATTTTTTTCAGGCTGAAAAGGACTGGATGAAATTCGAGACTGCTAGAAAGCTGCACAAAATTGTTGACAAAATCCGTACCGACTATAGGGAAGACTTTAAACACAAAGAGATGCGCGTTAGACAGCGGGCTACAGCGCTATATTTCATTGACAAGCTGGCCCTCAGAGCTGGTAATGAAAAGGACGAAGATGAAGCGGACACAGTCGGTTGTTGCTCACTACGCTTTGAACATATTACTCTCCATGAAGAATCTGATGGTAAAGAGTTTGTTGTGGAATTCGACTTTCTCGGTAAGGACTCGATTCGCTATCAGAACAGCGTCACGGTCCCCAAGCGTGTATTCAAGAATCTAGAGTTGTTTATGCAAAAGAAAAGTGAAGGTGACGATTTATTCGATCGACTCAACACAACAATTTTAAATCAATATCTAAGGGATCTCATGGATGGTCTTACGGCCAAAGTCTTCCGTACGTACAACGCGAGTCGTACCTTGGAGGAGCAGTTGGAACTACTGACAAAGAGTGATGATCCAGTTCACGAGAAGATTCTCTCCTATAATAGGGCCAATAGGGCGGTTGCAGTGCTATGTAACCATCAACGTGCAGTGCCCAAGACCTTTGCCAAGTCTATGGAAAATTTACAGATTAAGGTGTGCAAACTATTAATACCAATGAAATTTGAGATAGAAAAAATAATCTCATCTCATTGGTCGGAGGGGATAGAAGTGTAAAACTTTTCAATTTTTAGATTGATGCAAAGAAGGAACAAATCACTGAGTTGACCAATGAGGCAAAGACCATCAAGTCCGACTATAAAACAGCCAAGACGCCTGCCAAGAAGATTCAGTATGAAAAGCTTAAGAAGCGCATTACGACAATGAAGGAACAGTTGATGAAACTCCAAATGCAGGCCACTGACCGTGATGAAAACAAGGAAATCGCATTAGGAACGTCCAAGTTGAACTACCTCGACCCGAGAATCTCTGTGGCCTGGTGTAAGAAGAACAACATACCCCTGGAGAAGATCTTTAGCAAGACGCATCGGGAAAAGTTCCAATGGGCTATCGACATGGCCACAGCTGACTATCAATTCCGCGACGTCTCCTCTGACCTAAAGACCAACCACATGAAGGTGGACGAAGAGGGCGAAGAAGTTGAAGAGGAAGAATAGATTGAGAGAAATCAAAAAAATGTTGTTACTCATTTCTTTTTTTAAAATATGATAAAAACTCTTAACTGATAACTACAGCAAAAACTACAATCTTACATCGGGAAGACGGAATACACTTGAGGGTGACTATTGGTGACTTCTTTGTTAAATTTAAGGCCAATAATAATTGTGCCATTATTTTTGTATCCTTTATTGTATTCTATATTTATATGTAAAAAAGTATTATGAAATAAATTGTATAGTATGCGGAAGTTTTCAATGAAATTTATTATCACAGTGTGTAAAGAATTCTAGTACTTACAAGTAGCATCATGATTACTACAAATTCCTGATAATAGGGGTAGATTTTCGCGAAACATTAGAGGACATATACACTGTGCTAGGAATTAAGCTTAATTCCTAATTCAGTAAATATACGGTAACATATACACTCAGTCATCACCTTATTAGGTCATCACCTCAAGTCAATATCAATTTTTCGATATTTCAGCATTCAATGCTTTCGTTTTATGGAGAACTAAGTAGCCTGATCAAGTACAAAATGAATCTGAAAAAGAGCCGCCAAAGAAGATGAGAAAAATTGCAGTCAATAAATCTATATTGATTTTTCTAACAGAGTAATTTTAAACCCCGATTTTTTCAATTTCCACGACGATGGTTAATGAGATAACTTGGGCTATTATCACACAGTGTTTACATTCTAGTCAGTCAGATATAAAATCTTAGTGTTTATTTTATACATTGTTATCTTCACTTTAATAAGTCTACTCATAAGTAGATATTCACTCACTCACTTAATGTATTCTTCAAAAATATTTTTTTATGGAAATTTGAAGGCATCATCCGCCAGCACCAAGAGGAGCAGCTGACCAAGATAACGAGATCCATCGGAAGCGGGTGGCCGAACATAATGATCCTCGGCCAAAGACAAGCTGCGTATTGTTGAAATTTCCAAATCGTCGTTCTCGGGGACGCGCCTAAGGCGATCCTAGCATACCTTCACGATAATCACCCGGGGATCAGTAAAATGAAAGAGTGTGAAAGACGACTGGTATGCTGGGCCAGCATCGACAAAGAGATTGTCTCGTGGTGCAAAAACAGCGTCAGGCATAGATACGCTATGAAGGCCTGGAAGGAGGCCACTGAGCCGATGGCAGGCTAGTCCACAAAGTAAGAGATCCCCCGGGAAGCCAATCGAGGTTAAAGTATCAGCGCGGGGCAAGCGCGCGGCTTTCAAATGCACACATATATCACTCCACACGCTTGTCTTCTCAAATCCGTTTCAGATTTAAGGTGTAGCTCCAGAAATAAATCAAAGTGAAAATTTCGTTGTCAAAAACCCCTTTTGTGTGCTTTGAATGACTGCGATATGTTGGGTTTATTCCAGAAACAATCAATAATCGTCATACTTTGAACAAGTCTAGACGTTCTCTCAAAAGTTTGTGAATTTAAATGAAAATCTCTGAATTTTATTTTATGATCTGAATTTTATTTTATGATCTCAAGGCATTCATGAATATACCAGATCTTGTAGCAAAGTAGAAACAGATCTTGTATATGCACAAGAGGGCCATGACGAAGGTCATTGCTATGACAGACCTGATGTTAACAATGAAATATGAATACCTCCAGGTTAGATGAAGCACATCCAAATATTGAATTCCAAAGGAGAATCCAACCAGCGCGGTGATTGTACACAACACATAGAAGAAAAGTATCTAAATGAAAATGGGGATTACTGAAGCATTTTAACGAAGCATCTTTGAAAATGTTCGCTTACCACAAGAAGGAATCGGTTCATTTCCTTTCTCACTACAATAAACTCCAATATGATAACTTCAAGTATTACAACGGACAAGACAATCGTCATTATTAATCCGAAATTCTCTTCAGCGCCGGGTAGATTAACGTAAATATCGATGCCTAGGCCGAATGTCGACGCCGAGATAATGAACAAGATAATGGAGCCGATGAGATCATATCGAATGAGCAGCATCTCTAGCAATCTTCAAATGTCCTTCCTTTCAAAATTATATATAAATATTCAAAACTATTTTCAAGCCTGTTAGCATTGCACATTGTTCAAAGTACAGTGTGCAATCAGAGACTTGAACAACATTCTAAAATTAGCTTTGATAAATACTATATACACTGTATTGTACGGCCATAGTCTGAAGTAGGAACTTTTGATGCTAAATAATATAGTGTAATTTATCCTTTTAAGATCTCGCTAAGAGTTTGACGATGCAGAAACGGCCTGGTATGGCTAAAAATTGATTATTCTTGTATCCAAATTATGAATCAAGGTTTGATAAGTCTGGAACAGTAAATTACTATGTCAGTAAATATGCAGATTTTGATCATTTTTATATATGTTGAGGGCAAAGTGTTTAACTTTTTTTGTGAATAGAAGTTTGTATTTTGAAAAATAAATTTGGGGTATCACATTATGAAATCATGAGGGTATAGGAAATCGTTGTCGACAATAAGGGGAAGGATAATACTGCAGATTTCTCTTGTTTAATCTTTGAAGGTGAGGGCTTGTTATCCGCTGCAGTGAGTTGTAGCTAGCCTGCTGTCTGGTGTTGTGGTTGTGAGAGGGGCCATCTGAATTGTTGAGTTGAAGACTGATAGCGAAGACTGCGACACCATAGCGGGAATAGGCTTGCCTTGTCCAGTGCTTCTTTATATGGAAGTTGTCCGTAGCAATAATAATATAGGAATCTTCGTTGGATGCTTTCTGTATTTTAGAGTGTCTTTTTAGTGACTGACAGAGTGAATGCAGAGCCGTAGTCCATAACTGGTAGTATGAAAGATTTGTACTTTTATATTGGCAGCTTTGTTCATGTTTTTGAAGTGTTTTTCAAATCCGAGTTTGTTATTGTAGGTAATTCCAAGATCCTTAAAGTCGTCTGTGATCGATCGGTAAGAGTTGAGGAGGAGAGGGACCGAAGCACATAATTTTTGTTTTTTCTCTGTTTAGGGATAGGCCAAGTTCAAATAGAGTTGATTTGGTATGCGAGAGTTCGTTGAGGATGCTTTCATTGGTTATGTTGTTGATAGGAATGACTATCTTCATGTCGTCTGCGAATTTGAAAGCTTTGACGTTTGTGTTGAAGGGTTGGACTGAAGAGAAGGCCAAATTGAACAGCCAGGGAGCGATTATGGAGCCTTGAGGCACACCTGACGTTATCGGAATGTTTGTTGACTGCAGATCATTGAAGTAGACATATTGTGAGCGGCATGAGAGGAATTTTAGGGTCATTCTCGAGATTGTTGGTTCAACATTGTTCCTTGTTAGAGCATCGGCAACTTGGTCATTAATAATGACTCATTATATATAATGACCGGTCAAAGGGAATAATCAAGAGTGTTTGGTCAAAGCGTGTAATCGATTTATGAT
>JJOG01005994.1:0-21230 GCA_000715275.1 Gyrodactylus salaris
TGTTCCAAGTGTGATATAAGACTATGCCATATGATTTCTAGAAATTGTTTTTTTGATTTCCATAACAAAAATATTTAATTTTCTTATCAAAATAAGCTGCTTAAAAATATTTAACATTTTAAATATAAATTTGCAAATCAATATTTTTTTTCCATTTGGGACGCCCGAAGGGACACTGGTGTCCCGTTCTATAACTTCTAATTTTTAACGAAAGTTTCTTAAACATTTGCCAATTTGACTTTGGTGTAAAAAAAATTTTTTCCAAGATTGTAGAAAAAGGACTAGCAGGGTTAAGTAAGTATATTTGTGTGTCCCGATATTTATGCAAAACCGAATGAATAGATGATATTTTTGCAAAGACAATAACACGACATGACATTTTTGCAATTAACCCTATTTAAAATGAAACTGCATTTAAATTAAATTTCAAGATTAATATACATTTTCTCTTAAATGCTTCATCCAAGTCAAAAATTAATTTGACTAAAATTAATTTTTGTAAAAGGTGAAAATGACTCACATTAAACTCTGTGTAGGTGTCCTTGTGAATGGGAATCTTGCCGTGAAAGTCCTCCTGGATAGGTGGTTTGAGGAATTCCCTCTTATTCGGTATTATCTTGAAACTGTCCATATGATAGGTGACGGTAATCTTTTCCTCAACGAGAGAGTAATCGATTTCATGGACATTTTCATCAGCGGGAATTCTCTCGTTCCTCTCATAGGTCTCGACAATCTTCTCTACACTCAGATTTATCAAGGGCTCCTTGTCGCTTTGAATGAACTTTAGCCCGCCACCAATTGCACTAGGGCCCTCCTTCTTCTGGTAGTGGACGACCTTTTTCACTAGCCTATCAGATCTGGAACATATTGCGAAATATTTATTTCTATCAAATTAATGCTTTAGAAAAAGTCTGTAAAATGATCTTATCACGATACTACTAAGTTTTGATTCTAAACTTGAGTAGCATTCTCAATAACTTTTAGATAACTTCTACTCTTAAGTAGAGCTGTGAAGAATCACTTTTTCCATGCAAATAAAAAAATAAGATAATTTGATTACTCAACAATTAATTGTAGTTATTTTTTCAAAAAGCATTGGGCTACTTGATAGATGGATTCTATGATAAACTTGAATTTTACATCAATCTAGACTTAAATTGATAAAATTTCTAGTTCAAGAAATGCTTTTAAATATTAGAGAGTAGAAAACTTTTGTAGAGTGGGGACTCCACTGAGAAAAATATGCATTTGATAGATTTGAGAATACATGAATGATCAATAACAAGAATAAGGCTCACCTATTCTTATAGACTTGCTCCAGACTTAGATCTGAGAACTTTCTACTGACAAGTGAATCAACTCGATTCTCTTCGTAAAAGGTCATAATCCAGGGAGTAGAGTTATAAGTGACTTTCTTCTTATGCTCATACGTCTTCAAGTGATGTGCAAGGTCACCCTTACCAAATTCCTCTCTTATCCAGTCCTCTTCGTGGTCTATTTCGTACAAGACTAGATAGTCACTCCTCTTACTGAATGTCTTTATGTCCTTGATAAATAAAAGATAATAATTTACAAAACTACTTACAAGTAACAATATGTATTTATTTGCATTTTAATAGATAACTGATTGACACTTGATTAGCAAAATCTATACTATTTGATTTAGAAACGCACTAATCTCAGATTAAAGTCTATTTAACACGTCAGTGATTGGAGAAAATCCTAATAAATAAGATTGAATTAAACTTTACAGAAAAGGTAAAAAATAGCTATTTTTTCATTTCACAGGAATTAATAACTTAAGTAAACAGATCAATTATAAAAAATACTAACCTTTTGGGCATCTGCATTGGCACGATCCTTAAAACGAGTCACCCTCTTAGTGATCCCAGTGGGTTGTGAGAACTCGGAAAACTTTTCAACATTCACCCCGTTATAAGCAAATCTTGCATGATCCTTTGGATAACGATTACGAACCACACACGGACAGAGATCAATATTTTCAACCCACGAACTCGACAAGCCCAAGAGAACACAATGATCCAATATGTCACTATTCGACTTTTCTCTAAATACCGCTAGGGAATTCTTAACCAGCTCTTTATAAGTAGCATTCTTAGTGTCTTGATATTTAAAATTTAATGTTGAGCTATTTCCATCGATTAGCGAAAAGAATTTATCCTTCATTTTAAGGTTATCTTCCATTCTCGAATACAAATTGCCATACGGCAGAACGTACTCCCAATCAGCGGGATTATCAAGGTCGTAGGAGGTGTTCTTTAGGCCCGCCGAGCAGTCCTGCATGTTGACAAAGTAGTTCATATCATTCCAGACCGCTTCAATGCCCAAGAGTTCAGGTTCGCTGAGGGACATTTTCAGACCCGTCACAGGTTCAATGAAGAAAGACTCCTCTTTATCGAGAACCATGACCCAAGCGTGCACGCGGAGACCAAATAGTGAATCATTTTCTTGATCGTAAGATTTCTTGTCGTCAATCTTTAATCGATCGCGTTTCGACTTTCGCATGCCGTCCGCTCTGATTTTTATCACTTCGCTTCTTATTTCAAAGATAGAGACAGCATTCTGAAAGGGCTTTATCGCATACTTTTCCGCTTGAACTTCACCTTTTTCTTCCTTGGTTTCATCAACATTTTGATCTACAACATCGTTTTCATCAAAGTTCACCTTTGACTGATCATTAAGACACACGGATTTGGTGGCGTATCCATGAACAACGTAGGCGTCGTAGCCGGAACCCAAAAGAATTGAGCAGAGAGCTGTGGCATAATCAAAAGATGTTCCGAATTGTTTTTTAAATACATAATTAGGAGAAAAGAGATGGCTAGGGGGTTGGTCTGGCGGACTAAGGGGAGAGTATTCAAAGTATTCGGCCACGAACTTGGCGCTGCCTTGCCAGTAGATAAACTCTGGGATCGGAATACGATTAGCTGCGACTGTGGAGCAAACGAACTTTGGAATATTACACTCGTTTAGAGGGAGAATGAAGAGACGCATTCGATCCTTGCAGACGGTTCTATATTGATTGTCAAAGTTTTTAATGTATTCATGGATTCTGAGCTCTTTTTCGGTGAGTGTTTTGTAGCTTTCTGGAAAATTTTCAAGAGATTGATCCAAGGGCAACTCTTGGTCCACTTTTAAGGATCCATAATTTGAGTCTTTCCCTGATTTATCGACATTGAAGGAGGCGGAGAGGAGTTGGCTAGGAGTAGTTTCATACATTCAGCTTTGAATTTACAATCGTTGCCTTGGTCAAATTTGAATAAACGCAAATATACATAGTCTGAGTGGTTTAAAAATTAATGAGCGATATTTCAAGAGTGTAATCAAATATCCATGACTGATTATTTGATGTAGTATCAGTGATATCCGATATCTAGCACTGAAATGAGTGCCAGTGGATTGAAAGAATTACAAAGAAATATAGATATTGCAAATAATTTGACAGAAGATTTTAGATATCGAGAAAATGGTAGATCAACAAGTTGGTGGAACAGAGACTTTAAAAAGTGGAAAAAAGAAGTTTTTATTCAAAAATAAATGTTTACAATTTATATTTTATGAATTAAGCAAGTTTGGAATTGCATTAGAATTGTAGAATGAAGCCAGCAGAAAAAAATAATATCAACACATGATTTCAATGACACTTAACATTTCTCTCATTCTCGACGATGTTTCATGTCAGCAATAAATAATTTTTATTATCAGATTTTTACTTAAAAATTTAAAACATGAGAGAAAATTGATGTAGATTCTGTTTTTTATAATAAACTTCAGAACTATTTTTTGTGTAATAGAAAAAAATATAGTGAATCACTATAGTGATGAATGCATTTTGACGCTACAAAGATTATATAAAGAGTGTAAAAAGTTTTTTCTCCTCATACGAAACTTGAGTCCTAAATTGAGAATCTTGAATGAAGATTTTTATTTAATTAAAAATATCAGTGGATCAACTTCAAACATAAATATCCTGTCGAAACTGAAAACCAAGATGATCTGCAAACATCTCTGGGATAAAGTCAACAAAAACTCTCTGTTCCAAGAACAAAACTTATGTCTTTAATAAATCTATACTAAAATAACTCTAACATTTTAAAATGTGCCATTCATTAAACTTTGATGAATTAAAACAACAATCAACTTTTGTTTGAGTTTAGATGTATCAGATAATTTGCCACTTAATCGAATTGTTTCATATACGAAGTCACATGTCAGATAAAGGAACAGAAGGACTAGCTCTGCGCAAGGAGATTGGCATCTTGCGCGGGGTTAGTATAATCATCAGTATTATAATCGGATCAGGCATCTTCGTTTCTCCAATTGGCGTGTTGAAGTATTCAAGATCAGTAGGAATGTCATTTGTCATTTGGATTCTAGCTGGTGTATTTAGCATGCTTGGAGCTGTCGTTTACGCAGAGCTAGGTGTTACATTCCCTCAATCTGGTTAGTTTCTTTAACTAGAGCATTTAAAAGTTGCAAAATTAGAAAAATTTAGACTCACTTTGATTTGTTCAGCATCGAGTTTAATTTACCTTTTTTTCACAGGAGGTGAATACTCTTATGTTCTCGAGAGTTTCGGCCCAGTTCTTGCATTCACAGTCTTTTGGAATCTGGTAATCATAATTGGCGGAGTTTCCTCAGCTGCCAACTCGTTGGTCTTTGCCGATTATCTGTTGAAGCCCCTCTTTCCTGAATGCGATTGCCCTCAGATGGCCACATACCTGATCGGCCTATTGGCTCTTATAGCGCTCGCCTTTATCAACTCCTACAGCGTCAAGATATCAACTAGAATGGCTGTCGTGTTCACGTTTGCAAAAGTCGGCGCTCTTCTAATCATTATCGGTATTGGAATGTACAATCTCATCTACAACACTTCGAGTTTCGAGTCCCCATTCGATGGCTCCGACTACTCACCCGGTTCTATGGCCTTGTCATTCTACCAGGGTTTCTGGGCGTTTGGCGGCTGGACCTATCTCAACTTTCTCACCGAGGAAATGGATAATCCGGCTAGAAATCTCCCAATTTGCATAATGATTGCTCTATCCCTAATCATTGTTATTTACATTTTGACTAACATTGCCTATCTAGCTGTTCTCAGTCCATTTGAAATGCTGCACTCTGATTCTGTAGCTATTGCCGTGTTATTTGCAAATAAGAAGATGGGCTTCATGGCGTGGATTGTACCCCTATTCGTGAGCCTTTCAGTGTTTGGTAGTATTAACGGAGAATTTCTTTCACTATCTCGACTCATTTCAACCGGCGCTGAAGACGGCAATCTACCAAAAGTGTTGGGCTTCATAAACTTTAAACAGGTCACTCCCATCCCCGGAGTCCTCGTATTGGTATGTTCACATCACTTCATTCTTTTCTCTAGTTTACGTTGTCGGTTGGCTTCTTGTTCTACAAAGGAATTGACTTTCTCATCGAATTGAGTGGATTTGCCTTTGTTCTCGTATCTTCACTAGCCGTCAGCAGTCTAATTTATCATCGAATCAAGTTTCCCGAATTCAATGCTGGCTTCAAGGTTTGTTTTTTGCTAGGAAAAATAATGAGAAATTATTCTAATTATCTAATTTTTCAGTTGCCTTTAATCCTACCGATAACCTTTCTCGCTGTGGACATTCTAATCGGTGTAATGACAGTATATCAACAACCCTATGAATCTGTGATTAACCTGATACTTATGCTTTTCGGCTTAGTCTTTTACTTTATCTGGCACAGTAGGCCAGCCTCTGTGGAGAGAACCATTTGTGAGTTACCCACTTGAGCGAATTCAATTTTAATTGGCAAGATCACTCAAAGTACGCAAAAGAATTATCGTCCCCTTTTATAGATAAATTGACGAGAAAAATCCAAATCCTCATGTACATTTTGCCCATGAGCCCAAGTGCACTAGATGAGGAGATAAAGAGTAGCAAGGAGAAAGTCAACGGGTCCGTAAAACGCATCGACCATGAAGCCTTCTAATGAGAGGGGTCAAACAAAAAGAACAAAAAAATCTCCCACCCCAATCCTCAACGCACTTCAAGTTGGAGAGTAAACTTCCAAAATATGAGGAGAATATCAGAATTAATTTTCTATTTGCTCGAATAAAAAAATAATTTTTCCCTGAAACACACTTAATTTTAACAAAGATTTTTAGACTTTGAGAATTTCTGATAGAAAGAAGAAAAAAGTATTGAACTTTTCTTCCTTTCTACACACTTAGATATTGATTTTAGCATGTATTTCTGCAAGATATCTTTTCATTGAATTGCCAACAAGATAATCCTAAAATGTACTCATGGAAGCGTTTTTCTGGAATTTAACCTCTGCTGCATCCATGAAATGGATTCTATGTAGAGTTAGGTTTATTGAGTTTCCAATCGATAGAAAATAGAAATTCTATGAACTAGGCTCCACTCTAAATATCTCACAGTTTTGAACGTTATTTTGCTTTTGCATTATTAACAAAACCTTATCAAAAATTATGTTGGTTTTTAGACCAAAAAATCAAAGTCAAAACTATTGACTCAAAAGTCATGTTCTCAAATCTTTTTTCTAGGCCCAATAGTAAGAATATTTTGGCGAATAATGTACTGTTAATCACACAGATACGAGTGATTCCTCTCATAGTAATCACTCAATTTTATCGACATGAAAATTTGACACGATTAACAAAACCAATGTAAAAATTTATATTTTTGACACTTGAATGAAATTATTTTTTACCACGCTGTGTTAATCGTATCAAGAGACTTTATTCTTGATACGATTAACTTGAAACAGATCTTCAAGAGGTCAAATAAATTATCGATTAACTCAAGAACTCATCTCTAATAAAGGGATACATAAGCAGTTGACAACACTTTAATCAGCAGGACCGCTCTATGCACAACGAGAAAAAATTTCTTACATATATCTGTAGACAAAAGAGCCTTTGTGAAATCAGTTGCTAATGAGTTATTTTTCTTCAGCTTATAAGACATGGATATGTTACCTTGATTGATGGAATAATCAAACTTGAGATAATTTTAAAGAGAGTTTTTATCCTACTGTCTGTGTAACTTGTCCAACATTTGAAGATGTAAAGAAATGCCAATTTAGAAAAACTTTTAATACGTGTTCAATCGCATTTTCTCAAGACTTTCATAAATCTTACATTACTATTCAATATGCATTATTCACAGACGTATAAAGTTTCTGTGACGCTTCTGATTGGTAGAACCATAAATGATAGAAAAAAACTTGAATTCTTTATCTCGAAAGTAGGAGGAAGGTTTTGTGACGAAATCAGACGAATTTTGCAAGAGTTATTAGCGGGCAAAATTTGAAGACAACTTTTTTTATATATATAGGTATTCGATACAAATGGTCATAATAATTCTATTGAGAATAATAGATTAAATAAAAAGCAAGAAAAAGAAATTCTTTGATCCTCTGAGAGCTATTTCTGGACGATAATTTGTTTTCCCCCGCGAAAGAAAGAAATTGGCGTATTGACATCAGAGCTCTGATACTGAGTGCCATTATCGATTTTCAACTTGATCTCTATTCCCGGCAATTCCGACTGCAAGCCCTTGTCCTCCTGGTTCTCCTCGAAGAAGTTGCATTGCAACGAGAGATGCTTTCGGCTATCGCGAAGCAATTTCTCCTTAATCTTAATCTCCTCCTCGTGTTCATTCGGGGTCTGCACTAACCCCAGATGCACCGTATTCTGGCAGTCTCGGTAAAACTTGCCCACAAGACCAATCCAATATTCTACTGACGGCGGCTCTTCGTAGCCGAGCTTGAAGGTGACCTTTTTCTTCTTCAAGACTCCTCCCCGGCAGTTAACCTCCAGCTTCTTATCGGCTGTGGCGTCTGTACTCTTGGGCGGGGTGAGAATCTTCTGATAGAACAGAACCCACTCAGATTCTTTGGGTTCACAATGCGACTCTGTCTCTATAATGGTCTCGTTAATCTTTTCTATCAAGGGCAGGGCTTCATTCAAAGCCTCCAAGGGATTCATGAAATCAAGGCTTTGATTAAATGTGTCATCCCTTGTTAGTTCATACCAAGACTCAATGACATTGTTTATCGAGTGATATTTCTTGGTGAGGTCCTCTTTTCTGATTTGCAGCCTCCTGTTGACTTCTTCCTTCAGAGATTCTTGGCGTAGCCTAATCTCTTTGATGAGCTCATCGGCTGTTTCATCTATCGCCTTGGAAATGGAGTCAACATGACCTTCACAAATCCGTAGGCCGTCCAGGACCCTTTCTAGCTTCTCAACGTTCATTTGGACTGTCGCTGAGGCATCATTAATGTCATCTTGATAGACGTCTACAGCCTGCTTCAAGGACAAGACCTGATGACTGCTATGGTCGGAGAGTGAGTCATCTGCTGCATCGAATGTACAGACTAGGCAAATGCAAATTTCACAATCTTTACAGTAGAATCTCCTTAATTCCCTTGGATGACGGGAGCATTTCATTTCCTCCAGCTGTTCAACGCGTATTAAAATATGCTCAGACGTAACCGGCATATTGGAGTGTGTCACTTGGCAAGTATTACATAACCGCTTGGCGCAATCGAGGCAGGCCGCCTCGGCTCTTTTCGGCTCATCCTTCTTAACCTCGTCGTAGGAGCCGTCCTTAGCCTTGGGGTCGTAACTACACCTCCGTGGACCATTACTCAATATCCTCGATTTCTTCTTCGACTTTTGATCTCTCCTCTTCTTATTGCGCATCCGATAACTGTTGTCTCCAGTTTCAGCATCACTGCTGTCAGCTAAATCCGAGGAGCTGGCCCCTTCCCCGCCGGAGCGGTCCGACTTGAAGCCGGGAATATCGAGGAAGTTGTTCATAGCAAATGGAGACATGGAAGGTTCATTACTGAGGGAGCATACATCACAGACTGGGTACTTTGGTATCCTTCCCACAATCGAAGCCAACTTCCCGGCAAGAACATCGTCAGGGAAATTGACGCAGCCTCCTTTTGGGACTAGCGTCCTCTTTGAGCAAGTCACACACTTGATTGAATAATCCCGGGTGCTTCTCGAAGATGAATCTCCTGAATATTTCCTCGACCACTTACTCCGCGTGTAAGAGGACTGATACGTCGTTGTAGCCGATGTGAGCTTATTCAACTCTTCTGTAGTGTGTTCATCCTTCATCTTCCTCACCACTTCATCAAGGCACCCAAGGCAGAAGGAATGCATGCACTCGAGTACTTTTGGCTGTTGTAATATCTCTTGGCACATTTTGCACGTGAGGAAGTTTGTCTCCAAACTCTCGCGTATCTCCATCTTCAGAAACGGGCTTTCAAGGATCAATATGTGAAAGATTGAAAGAACTATATTCAGTTCCTCTTATCATCTTAATGCGATGGATATATAGCACACAGTGGAATTATCCATCCCCTCTTCAGAATATTGATTCGTCTAAATTGTTTCAACCAATGAGAATTAATTAGATTCTCTCTTTTGATATAATATTTCAATCCCACATTTTCATACAGGGAGACACATGAACACATTTTTGTTTATCCCTCACACTGCATCTTTCTCACAGTACATTTTCATTTATAATATTTTCTCTTTTGCTAAACCGATTAATTTATGACACAATGTTGAATCATCTTGCACTCGAGAGAGCATTAACAATGGATTTTTTTCACAAACGAAAAGTCGACTAAAAGATGTAAATTGAAAAATGGGGTTGATTAAAAATATTACACATTCATTGAATGAAAAGTACAAATTCGTGAGATTTGTATAGTTGAAGTGATGAAAATTAATATTGATTCTTTGATGAACTGTAACATTTTAGATGCCATCTGTTCCTTATGACTCCAAAATGTAATATATATTCTTCTTTCTCTGCAAGTCAAGTGTGCTAGACGTTTTATTTTGTTAAAAAAATAATATTATTTACTGCATCAACGTTCAAGAGTTGGAAACAGTCCGTGCATCAAAGACAGACAAAAGGTGTATAAACAATAGAAGGGGAATAAATAAACCCTGTATTTTAAGTGATAAGTCTTTAATGAAAATTAAAGGTATCTGACCAGAAATATGCAGTGTGATTTTAAACATGTGCAATTCTTCTTAAAATAATGATCAATAAATTTGACGAATTTATTGCAGATTTTTGAGCTGAGTAGGCTCCCGATAAACTAGAGCTCATCAGGATAAATTTTATATCAAAGGATTATACAAGCCGTCCAAAATTGCTTCTAGCTAAGGACCTACTCTTAATGTAAGCTCAATTATCCCATTGATAAAGCTTGGTGAGAATGCAATTTGTGCAAATTTGCCACTAAGGTGAAGACTTTTGTATATTTCATCTGCAACAGAATATACAGGAATTAAAAATTACATTTTGCCAAAGCCAGACAGAAGAGGGAGAGAAATCCTTTCAAGTAAATTTTATTCCCTTTGCAAAAAAAAAACAAGATGAAACGAAGCCAATTTTGTCTGATCTACTTTCTAATATATTTCCAAGACAGAGAGAGGGGGTGATTTTGGAGACTCGTTTCGCAAAAGTGATGAATTAAGTATCCAATTCTGGGATAAAAATTACAACACCTGATACGACCTTATTCAAAGACACTTGAGAGTTAACGATCTGGCGATGGTCCTCAAAATTAGTTTATTTGGCAAAAAAATTCTAACCAAATTCATCAATAACTAATTTTATTCAAGAAAAACTTTAATTTAAAATATTTCAATTTTGAAGAAAATCTTGCATCTGGGAATTTCCCCTCATCTAGAGAAGAATATAATTCTCTCTCTAAAAATTTTACATTAGTTTATTTCTGTAGGTTTAAGTTTGTTCAATATTAACAAACAACAATTACTACAGAGCAAGCAAAACCTATATCCTACAAAAGACTTGTAGAGTTGATGGAGAAATCACGTGGAAAAATATCTCTCTTTTTTGACCAAGTAAAATAACATGTCCATATTAAGAAATTTGACAAAAGAAAAGAAATTTCTGGAATTTTCAATGATTGATCGTTATAAGGGATTATGCAATAGACTTACAGAGTGTAACTTTTGGGTATATTCATTCAGACTTATTACGACGTGGATTCACTGATTTCATTCTAAAAGTTTAGTTCAGGGTCATGTCGAAAATGAGGGTGTCCTTCACGATCGGAATTTGGTCACCACAAGTGATTTCTGATTGGCCGTTATTCTGAGAAAGTTTAGTTGTAATGACATTTTTGGATTTGGTGGAAAAGTGGAAAATGGAAATATTTTGTAGAAATTCTGTTTATTGAAAAAAAAATTATTGCAAAAAAACTGAATTCGAATCAGGAGAGAGAGAGATTGGGCGTGGAAAAATTAAGAGTTCACCTTGAGATTAATCAAGCTGTCGATTGTTGCTGTTGAGCAAGGGAGGCATTATTCAGCGAGGTATAATTAACGATTGACGAAGTGTACGGCGATGGCTTGCTGATTTTCACGAGATTCTGGTAAGCGCACCTCACGAGACTGTAGGGAAAGAAGATTTCCTGGAGGTTCGCTGTCAGGAGGGGGTTCTGCTTCAGGGTCATGTCGAAGATGATCGACAGAGTGTCCTGGTATTTGGCCGATTTCACGGTCGGAACTTGGTCGCCATTCGTGTTCTCTGATTGGCCGTTATTTTGAGATTGGCTCATTTCGATGAGTAGGGAACTGGCCGTCTGCTCGAGGCAGGTGCGTAATATGTTGGATGAGCTGAGTGCTAGGAATTCCATGCTGGCACGCTCGCTGTCGCCCGGCTTCAGCATTGAGATCATGGAGATCTATTTTTAGAATGAAAAAGGAAATTTAAAACTTTTGAACCAGAAATGGCACTGCAGGCCATACCCATACGATTTAAGATTGTCTTCAACATCTGATTTATAACGGATAATTATCAAAAGTCAACTAAGGACGGCTTGTTACGCAAGTAAATCTGCATATAACTTTAATGAAATCATTCTTTGATGAGAAAGAGCTCATTTTTTTAATTATTCATATTCCGCTTTAATCATTTATGAAAATGGAGCGAAAAAGTGCAATTAACGATAAGTTTCTCTTATGAGCTGTCAATAAGAAGGATTTCATGTTTCTTTGTCATTATTTGAATTAATTCTCATGTACATTAGCAAAGAGAGTCAATTATAGAAATGCAACGGGTTTATGGAATTATTAGTACATTCACAATTTCAAAGTACAATGCTATAGAGGGGCAAAGATGTTTGGAAGCCCTTCATCAATGTTGGGTTTATTATTTCAAATTTTAAGGTATTACTAGAGATCAAAGTCATCAGTGATTGTCTTTTATAGAAACCATTGTTAACCCTCCTAGGCCCACAGTAACACTATTGTAAAATCTCACTAAAAGGCTCATGACACCGACAAGAAGAGTGATGAGAGAATTCGAAATACCAGCAACTAACTAAGGAAATGTTAGGCTTTTGAATGAAATCTCTTTAGCACCTCAACTAATATTGATCTGCCCAACCTGAGAATTATGGAAATATATATTTTCTTCACTTTTGAACAATGAATTCCTTTAGAGGCTATACCGACGTTATATACGTTACCACCTAACAGAAATCAATAATTAGGTTTCGAAAATACGGAATTTTAAGCGCGAAAATGATTTTTTTTTTAATTTTATAGCGCTAGAAACTGCTATAATTTTTCATTGTTCATTTTTAAATTTTTTTTCTAGATTGCTCATCAAATTATCTGCCAAGTTGGAAATCTTTGATCTGATAACTCCGATTTCGGAAAATATTGAGGCTTAATATTTTTTCTCAACTTTTAAAGGAGAAATTGTTGGGCCAAGGCGGATTAAGAGCCATTATCGAGACATTTCTGGTTCAATCTCATGGCAACTAGCTTTCTAACTTTCCTAATGATCTAATAAGGAGATAGTATATAACCCAGCCAACTGTATTTAAATGAACATTTTTTGTGCTAAAATTTAATAGAACAACATCATGTTGTTATCATAAAGAGATTTATCACATTTCCACAGATAAAATGGACTGTTGATTGGAAATCAATGAATTTTCTGTGTAAACTCGTGGAGAGAATTCTAAATGAGGTATTGCACACAAAAGGTACATGGAAATTATTAGTATAAAACGTGGACATGAATAAAGAGTTGAATTTAATCCAGATTAGAGAGCTTCGTTGCAATCTTTTAATAATTGTGATATTTCTTCTTCCTGTGTAACTTTTAGGCAGTTACGTTTTTCATATTTTTTTTCATAAAATTAAGAAATGCTTAACGTCTTTTTAGGATTTTTTTTCTCAGGTCAAAGAATAGAATAACCGGCTATAGTGAATGATGAAGAGCGCTTTAGTCAAAGTGTACAATCCCTTTACAATAAAGATATAATGTTTACATATCTAAATGCATAATTTAAATTACCAACAAGATTATTTCAAGTGCTGCAATTTAGAATATTGGTAAGCATTTTGAAGTGAGATTTGAAAGAGTTTTATTTAAAAAGATAGTTTATTTTGTCTATGGAGAGGTATTTTCGCCCATTCCTACCCTCAAAAAAAGTATGAAAAATCTATTACACACTCAATCAACTTTCTTCGACGGGTCATGACATAATGACTAAACTGGATGCATACGCCTTTTCAAACCATATTATTTTAAAATCTAAAATCATTGATATGATAAAATTAAAAAATATATATTTTCGCGCCCAAATTTCAAAAAGTTTTTTTTCGAAACCTAATATTATTGCTGTCAATCGAAAGCCTAACATTTCTTTAGTTAGTTCGAATTATCTCATCACTCCTTTTGCCGGTGTTATGAGCCTTCTAGTGAGATGTAACAATAATTTTACTGTGGGCCTAGGAGGGTTAAAATTGATCAATACTTTATAAGGATATTCTTTATTCCTTCATAACTAAACTTTTATAAAGGGTGCACTAACATAACCGTTTTATGAAACATTTAAATCCAGAGATTTATTTATCCCAAGCGTACTTTTAGAGCTAAGTTTTTAAAGATTTGAAATGTGTGTTTCAGTTCATCAATTATATCGATATTTTCATTGAAAAGAATTAAATTAGAATTCATCTCTGGATTTTCACTAAAAGGGATCGCAGAAGAGTATTCATCAACTTATCGTCGACAATGAGGTTATAATGATTATACGCAGAGTTTGGTTTGAAATGCCAAAGAATTTAGTAGCTCAAGTATTGAATCTCTCTTCGTTCAAAAGATTCTTGGTTGATCAATACAATATTGAAAGCATATCAAGGGTAGAGAAATATTTTTACTTGACCAGAATTTAACAAGGTGTTGGTCTTACAAACGTACGCAGCTACACTTCACTTGATGTGTAGGGCAACATGTGTTAATTGGTGTAGAATTTGAAACATATTCTTTATTGCATAATGTGAGTCTTTAGACTAACACAATAAAAATCTCCTGGTTAACTAAAGATCATTGTTTTGGCCTCTATTGATTTGAAAAGTCTGTGTGTTCTACAAATTGCGTAGGACGATCAGTAAACTAGCTAGTGTGAGATACTTGATAGGGATTTCAGCTAGCAAAAATTCACCTTAGATCAACCTAATCATTTGGAAGAGAGTCGAGATTGAGAGGAATGAGTCAAGAACCGTGATTTACTGCACTAAGCTAATTTATTCGAGGCTATCGAATGCTTAAGAGAGTGATATTCAATAAAATTGCAATAACCAAGCCTGTTGCCAAGAAAATATGCTCAACTTTGAATAAATATGCTGTTTTTGCATTACCCAAATAATGATGTATTCTTGGTCGTAAAAATTATTAGAGCTAGAAAAAAGAGATTTTGGTAGCCTTTCAAGATCATTTGAATAGAAAAAAGACTGAGAGTCACATGTACTGTTAAGATATGGGCGAGGAATCTGTAAATACAGTTTCCTGTTCTTAGTCTTATTCATGCTCTCGACAGACTGGGAGACATCTAATCTTAGTACAGGTAAAAGATTGATTTAAATTGTCAATCAAGTTACCAAACCTTTTGGATGTTTTAACTGTATACCATAGATCAGTCACCGTTGTTTTGTTAAGCTACCGTCAGTGTAGATCATTTATTTTCAATATTATAATCTAAAATCAATGAAATACACGATCACATGTGACCAGAATTAATATCAGGCCAAAATAACTTTAATTCTCCCCGATTGACCGAGCAAAATTAGTTCCCAACATGCTAAGGAGATAATTCTTTCTGTTTTAGAATCAGGAGAGGCAAGCTAAGAAATTTGCTTAAAAATTGGGGACCAAAATTTGTCAAATCTCACTCATCAGAAATTTTAAACTTTAAAGAATTCTAGTTATTTGAGTATTTATCATCAAAAGGTCGATGAGGTCCTTCTCATACCTGACTTAATTATCTGTAGAAACACTTTTAACTAACTTTATATTGGGATTTTTGAGAAACATGGAATAAAAATTTAAAAAAAGATTTTATTAAATCTAGAAAATTAACTAATTCGCATTCAAAATTTTTCAATTTTAAAAAAAATTGAGCTTTAAGTATTTTTGTAACTTTTAGAGAAATTGTTTCGTAAAATTTCTTCTGAATTTGCTTCACTGTTTAATCTGCAACAAAGTTTTTTACGCTTCGGTTAAAATTTGATCCGCAAAAAGGGATCGGTAATACAGTACACGAAATCGTAAAAAACTATTTTATCGCAATGTCATGGGGGAATTCAACAAGATTCTAAACGCAATACATATTTTCCATGTAATGGCCTCGCTAGTACTATTGAGAGGGATTTTGAAAATGTCAAACTTTGTCTATCCCGTACAAAAGGGAGGAATCGTACAAGATAGTTTATTACTGTTATGCTGGTTTGTAAAGAGGGGAGAGACTCGTTAGGGGATTTTGGATTATTTAACGAGATATGAATGTTTACAACAATAGCACAGAGATGCCTATTTGGTTGTAGGGAATTGATTTTTTAATAATAAAAAACCCCTCATCCATCATCTACAATCCAGCTAGCGATGAACCCCATTTAAAGAAGCGTTCTTGTAAATACAATGCATTGATAATCATTTCACAAGTTTTTTCATTAGAGTAAACTGTTGATGTCTTTATGAGTGGCTTTTGAGACAATTCATTTTTTCAAGAGTGACCAAAATTTAGGTTGTAGCAAGGGATAATAATAACAATTAAATTAATCTAATTGAGGCAGACATTCGTTTCCATAGACGAGAGGTATTGTGTTTAACGAAGCAAGATCGGTAATAAAATGAAAGATTGATCGATTTTCGAGCTTAGTAAGGAGGCAAAATTCTATCCTTGCAAAGAACCCTTTTTTATTTTTCTTTCAAAGTAAACAATTCCAATAAATTTTTATCGTTAAAAAACAGGACTTGAATAAGGAAACCAGAAATAACCAAATTCGAAATTTCTCTCTTTTAACAGAAACTCAACATAAATATTTTGTAATCAACTCTTAACCCGGGTACACCCAGGTATATAAAAAAAATAATTTTATATTTCAAGAATTGTTGGGGTCTACTAAGAAGGAGATATGTGGTTAACCATATTATGGGATTTTTTTAATTTTTTAAGAGAGTGACTGAAACAACTTCACACAGCTTAGGATTCCTTCAGGATATTATTTCCCCGAACTACCTACGCCAGGTATAGACGCGTTTCGTCCTTTTTGGGACTCATCAGTATACCGCAGGCGCCGAGAATCGAACCAGGTTCAATCGACCGAAGGACAGAGTCGAATCCCCTAGACTATCTCGGGCAGTAGTCGGTTTTCGATCAGAAACGAAGCTCTACTAAGTAGTAGATATGTGGTCCCAACAATTCTTGAAATATAAAATTAAGTGGTTATTAAAACTGTGACTGTCTCAATGGAACGCTCTTTCGTTTCTGTAATTTTAACTTCAGAATAATGAGTGAGGTAAATTCGAGAACAATATATGCTTAAAGATTTCAACTTGGTTTTCTTGGAGAACAGTGCATTATTTTGAAACGGGACACCAGTGACCCAAGGGGTTTACCCGTGTCAAATAGAAGATTTATGAAGGAGGAGTTTAGGATAATTTGAACCACGATAAAGAAAAAATTAGAAACTAATGTGTAGATCAAATTTGTATAAAATTGATTTTCACAGCATTTTATGTGCGGATCAAGGTGGGTTTATGAATGCCACATGAAATATAAATTTTGGATATAACTTGACATTCTTAGCTAACAAAGTGCACATTTATAATCCTAAACTTTTGCGTAAACAAATGGATTCCAATGAAGGCCCTTTTAATCTGGTTAAGCAACACATAGATCAGGTTTTAGTATTTTTAATAGAATGCTTGACTAGTTCTCAAAGAAAAATTTAAACATCCGAATTAGAATCTTTTCTTTCCGTTCTCTGGGCACTGCTTTTTGTTTTTACCTCTTTTAGATCGCGCACAATCGTAATCTAGACATCGTAACTGTGTACAAATATGTGTTGGAAACAGGCCGAAATAATTTTTGTATGAAAATCATATTCAAATCAATTTGAACTTGCACCAAAACTTGAACCGGGATTTTCTCGACAATCTAAAGATTTTGTGAGAGATGGGAGTAATATTTGGAAACTAAATGAAAAATTGCCATCTTTTAGAAGAAACGTTCCTTTTGTTTGGAAGATGTTACTGATGCGCGATATTTAGTTAAAATTTAGCCAGAATTTCTAAATCTTTATTGTATCTCTGGACAGCGAAATTACCATTGAGGTGGTTTGTGGGGTAGGAAAAATGCTCAAGATTGACTGTAAAACATTCTCAAGTAGACTTCCAAATTAACGGTAACACATATTGAGAGAGGATGAATGAAAAAAAAGAAGTTTCTCACCAGAATTCCGGTTACAGCATACGAGATGCAATGAGTGTTATTGGAGCAGGCGTCCAAGTCAATTCGAAATGGCGATGGATGGGTCTTCATAATCTTTGGAAAGCAAGTGCTCATCATGACTATCATGAGGGTGGCGAGGCGATATTCGAGTTCACCAGACCGATCCGCCTGTTGGTGCCCGGCAACGGAGATGATCTTGGCGCTGTTGGATGCACTCTGGTTGACTATACCGCACAAAGTGTAGTCCAGCGATGTTGGTATGCCTTGAAGAAAAGAGTGACTGGGGTTAGAGCATTATATTTCCGTGTTTCTAAGGAGGGGGGGACAATAATATAATACACAGGCAACATGGCAGGAAATCATTTGCTAAATTTTGTAAACAAATTGTGAGATCCCTTTTGTGTATGAAAATCTTTGGCATAGATGAGAAAGAATTTATAAAAATCGCCAGAAATTTCTGAGGCGTTAAAATATTAGTAACAATACTAAGTCTAAATACCGTAAAACATAAAAACATTAGAATACAGTAAAAGAGAAAATCAATGCAAAGCGTTAGAAAAGAATGAATCAATTCATTTCTAGTAGAAATTCTATTGGAAAAACAACTTTAAGATATTTCAATGAAATTGTAGACAAAAGAAAAAGATATTATCCTTGCGTAGTATATATTAATAAATAGATTTAGTGTTGCTACTTGTAAGTAAATAGGGGAATTATATTTAATAAACTTGCCCATGGTGCAAGCGATATTGCTATAGAAGAGAAAGTCATTTAATTGCCCAAAGAGACTCTCAATCTCTAACTGCGTGGATTGTTCTTGTGTCAGATTAGGATCTGGATGATTAGACCTGGGAATGAGTAGATTGCCAAACTTTTTCGTCAAAAACGCCTCCACCATCTTCAGAGTGTCCATCAAATACGGAGCCTTGTTCTGTAGAGGGACATGAGAATTCGATTAGAAGTTTTAAATAAAAGTCTGGAATATTCCAAAAAAGCAAAACTTGCAAATACTTGAGAACGGTTCATCAAAATGGATCGAATGAAACCAAAAAATTGAATTATTTTGTCTGAAATTAAGAAATGACAAGAAATTTTACACTAGGATCAGATTTATGATAGGAAGAATATGATTATTGAAATTTATTTCAAAAATGATGAGACCACGCATGAGAAACATAATCTGTCAAAAACTGAGCCAATCTGTCTTTGGAATTATAATTTTTGATGATTGACTCAAACCTTTCATGAGAGTTAAATATTTGATTAAATCGAATAAATAAACCGATCACTTGAGAAAAGAAGATGAGAATTTTTTTTCAATAAATTTCCCACAAATTCAGCGTTATATTCGAGAGAATGGTTTCTTCTTCTCATTCATCCCATTACAGCAGTACCAAATAAGCTATCATTATTTGACCGAAGAAGGTGAAAATCTTAGAATTTCAGTTCTGGAGAAATCGAAAGAATTCTGAGTCGTTCGATCTCGACCGTATCTACGTTTTTAAAACAGAAAACACATTCCTAGAAAAAAGGAAGGTTGCATACGTAGGAAAAAGTGCTCAGTTAAGGAGATTCCACGGTTACTCAGGACTGCTCTCCGTCGAAGACAACCATTCTCAAACCTGAACATAGACAGAAACAACTTGCATGAATGAAAGATTTTCTTATGAAAAAGAAGACTACCTAATCTCTACTGATGAGTCCTAACCCATTAAGCCCCGGTAATGCTCCTGAGCAACATTGACTTTTCTTATCGTTATACAGATATATAAAAGGTCGTAAAATACATCAAGTCACATCATTTTTAAGAAGAGTTTGTAGCCTATCTGATTATATATATTCTAGGCTATTCTGTGATTTATATAAAAAAGATATTGGCCATTGAAAATTCTGAAAACACGATAGAAACTATATTTTGTAATTTTGAGTTTTACTATTTTCCTCATCTTACGTTGTAGAAGACTTGAAATTTGCACTATTCTATTGAAAGAGGCGAAATCTTCCAAACTAAATATTTTAGGAAAAAATTCTCAAACCAAGTTCTTAAAATTTAATTTTTAGCCTTTGAAAAATAGGGATTATCATCGAATTTCAGAATCAGGCCTAAAAGTGTTAAGAAAAACGAAACGCGTCTAGAGATGGTTTATCATTGATGGCGACAAGTTTTCTTCAATAAGGAATGCTGTAAATTAGTGGAAAACTTCAACAAACCTTGACCGTAGTGCATATCGATTGCATAAACAGCTTCTTCAGGGCCAATGTGACGCCAATCTCCTTCATGAGTCCATTGAAAGCCTCGACATTCTGGAGGCTGGCAGCGAGTTGCTTCGCTTTGCCCGGCTGTTCCAGTTTATCCCTCAACGACTCAAGGACACTGCGATTTTGAATGACAATCTTTTTCATCTCCTCCAACCGCTTGCCGACCTCTTGCATCAATTGGTCGCAGATGAAGCGTATGCCCAAAGGACCTGAAATAGTAATTTTAGATATCTCTTAATCGAACACGATGTAATTGGGCAATCCGCTACATTAAGTAAGATGCAAAATGGCCAAACAATGAACTCAGATGTCTATTGTACTCAACTCGGGAAAGTTGATCAAAAAATTCGCGAATTAAGACCTGTAATCGCTAATGGGAAAAGATTTTTGTTGTATACTTACAAACGCGAAAAAAATCTCTGACTTGGATTGGGTAACCCTTATTCTCCAGACTTGGACCCATAGGATTTTTATCTTTTCCAATATATTCAGGTAACCCTATAACTATCCATTTGATTTTTAGGGACTCACCAATAACTTCAGATAGGGCTCGTAATTCATTATAATCGGTGTAGTCTTCAGCTCTGAAGCATACAACGTCTGGAGTGACAGTTGTTATGAACGATTTCATCGGTGGGGACCAGACGAAATGGTCTTGATGAGCGTGCTTGAGAAATACTTCGCAGTACCACTGAGCGTAATGGCCGGTCATGGTTAATTCGCCCTAGAAAGTTTGAATGTTAAATTACTAGGGCGACCAAATAAGGCACCAGAGCAGAAATAGGCAGTCAAGTTAAAAATTAGTGACAGAAAAAGGCATTTATATAACAAATGTGAATAAATGCTTTAATTTTGATGAATTATTACATTTTTAATCAAATTTCAAACAAGACCACAAAGACCATGATACGTGATGAGAATATTTCTATCAGCAAAAGGTTTTCTAACAGGCTTTAGAATCTTTTAAGAATATGCCCATCTAGCCTGACAATGAGACTATCAATGAGAAATCAACTCTACAAGCCTTTGTTTTTCCTACACTAAATACATTAGTTTATGCTTAAAGTACGGGATTGAAATTAGGCAAAATAAGGCATGAAATAAAAATAGTGGCAAAAATATACATTTGTAAC
>JJOG01005996.1:0-10373 GCA_000715275.1 Gyrodactylus salaris
TGTGTACTACGTATACTTTACACACTTAAAATTGTCTTACAATACGTTATGAGGTGTAAACCATTTTATTTATTTTTAAAGTAGGAATTTTACCTACTACTAAGTAGTAGATCAGGACAGGTGAATTTCGTCATTTTATGTATGACCAAATAATATCCAATCACTTCATTAGTAATAGAGATATTCAAGAGAAAATGTTTATTCATTTCCTGATGGCTAAATACGTAGCAGACTACCCACTTGAGTTAAAGATGTTTTTTGTTTTTAACCAAAATACACATATTTAGTAGACTTTAAGTAAATTTATATTTCGGAAAGTAGTTGCATATAATTTATATGCAGAAGTGCATATTTTAGCATATTTTGGGTAGCCCTAATTATTACAATCGAAAAGATTGAAAAATAGTGAAACACTTCCAACACTTTTTATGATTCACTTTGATCGGTCGTCAAATGATAACTAAGGATTTTGTCCACAAAATCTCTCTAATTTGTGAAAAAATCGAATTATGTTCCAAGTTCTTCAACATTTCTGGATTTCCATAATATCCTTGTAATTGATTTCGAGATAAACTTTTCCAAAAAAAATAGATTACTTTTGATCAGATAAAATTATGACCAATTAGCGATACGTTATTGCTAATTAAAAACTAATTAATTAGAAAATAACGAAAAAGGGACTTGATTACCCTTCAAAAATGATAGATCAAAAAGGAAAACTGATCGGCTAATATTATCGAGACACTATTTATGTTTTGTGATTTTGAGATAAAAACTATATCAGATTGAATACCAACTATTTGCTTGGCGCCGTAAAGCAGAATGCAAGCATCAATAGATGTTTGTGGTGTGCCAATATGAAAAGTGCAATTACTTCTTTTGAGGAAAAAGTTCGTCCTAGAAGAAATTATTACCCTTTGTATAATGAAACTCAAAATTAAATTTGAAAAATGGTCAATTCTAAAGTACTGCATTTCGTCTTCCTCAAGACAGGCATAAAAGGTTGGCTGGAATGAGAAACAAACCTCGAGGGATTTTTGCTAGGATTCAAGAAGGCCTTTTTGATGGCCGAGTAGAACTCAACGAGTACAAATACCACCTTTGCATTGAGAATCTGATTAGCGAGTATCGGGCCAGTCATCTGGGTGGAGGATGAGTCAAAGTAGGCAAGAGTTTCAGCCTTCGAGGTGAGTATTGTAATTGATTTTGTTGTTCCAATCAAAATCTAAAATTTGAAACAGTCAGTTGGGAGACAAAATTCGATCACTGTATCGCGCATAGGGATTCAATCGATTTAGGCACTGCTCAGTTAGTCCCAAATTGTTTTGTTGATTGAATTATATTTTTTCTTTAAATAAAATATTCCTATTTTTGAAATGCTACAATCAGCCTACTTTCAAGTAAACGATTTTACACTTACTTTTTCTATTAAAACTTCATCGTCTCCGACAAAGTTCAACTCGTCCTTTGCTCGACTGACAAACGAGGCAACTTGGCTCTGAGTAGGAATGTCACTTTGACTGATAAACGCAGAATTAATCATGTCATGCAATCGGCCCAGGGACTTGGACAAGTAGGCGGTCTCAAACGGAGTCAGCATTGACTTTAGTTTATACCGCCAATAGGCAACCTTACTCTCATCGTGATGCGTGGAGAATGCCCACTGAAAGTCAATAAAGATCTTGGACAACTTGGGATATTCACTCTCTAGAATTTCCTTCATTTGAGTAGACTTTTTGATATTCTTTCTAAGCGTCGTGGATAGCTGGTCTAGGGCCCATGAGATGAAATTCTCCTCGTTTCCTTCAGATGAGTAATTTGAGCTGTTCTTGAGCAGACTCAAATCTTGCAGGAATAAAGGATCATTGCTGTGATTTAATTCTATAATATCGACGAGCTTTTGATCTTCAACATTGATTGAGAGATGGTTGAATTTCGACATTAGTGCCACGCCGAGAAATTGGAATGTCTTGGCGATTCTCTTAATCTCTTCCACAATACCATCTAGGCTGTTCCAAACGTTGAGATGAAAGGCCGTAGCTTCGGATGAGTTATTCGGGAGAGTGGCAAAGCCTGGAACCTTTTTCTGTTGCCTTGTGCCGTTATTCGTGAGCGATCTAGCGTGGCTTAGAATCTTTTCAGATTCGAATTTATCAACAGCCTCCTTGAAACGACCCTTGGATGTGGAAATGAACTCTTGAAGGAATTGCTTCTCCCCACGCAACAAGTGGAGAGAGTAGATGGATCTGGTTAAATGATCCAGATCAAGTGAGTCTATCGAGTCCTTGACCTCTATCCTCGACCTTTCAATGACGACTTTGTATTGGCTATTGAAAAAATCTTTATAATACTTTATTGAGACTATTCCATTCAAATTTTCCTTTGTACAGATGAATCGATATTTCTCCAAAAGTTCTGCATGTGTTGTCAGATTTGAATTACAGTCCTTCGCTGTTGAAGATTCAAATGCTGAAAATGTGGATATTATTAGGGCACAAAAAGAGCACATATTAATACCTTTTTAACTTTTATAAAAAGCTAGTGATTTAAGAAGCATATTTCATCTTCGAAAAGCATTTTATAGATAAAAAAAATATTTAAAAATTACTAATTAAACATCTGTAGAATTCTATTTGGGTAACTTCGTTTACTTTAGAAAACTTCTTGTAGTCACATGTGTACCCAAAATTCTTAATTACATGAAATGTCAAAATACTATGCTTAAATTTGCATAAGAACACGTTTGCATATTAAATATTCTTATCATCTTACCAATACTCCGTTAAGACTAACCTTTGATGCGAGACATGATTTTGTTCATTGTCTGAATGTCTCTCAGAATATCGAGAGCTTGGTGCGTTGACTTTGCTTGATGTAGATTTCTCTCAAGTGATATGTACCTTTCGTCGATTTTGCCGCGTAGCTTGTCAACGTTTGAGGATAGTTGGAGTATTTTTTCTCTAATCGAGTCCACCGATCTATTAGTGGAATCGAAGCCTAGACTTCTGTCTGTGAGCAATTCATTGTGGTTGAAAATGAAATTTGATATTTCTTGTTCAATGCTGAGGGAATAAAAAATTATATTTACTCCTTTAGAGATCCCTTCAACTCTCCTATTAGAGATTCATGGTCATCAATTGTGTTAATTTGATTAAAGAAATCCTGGGCGACGAATAAATCGGACTCAACATGTTTAATGATTTTTTCATGCATTTCGTAATTGCGTACTGTTAAAACTTTTTTTTCTCGCCTAACTTTTGAGAGTTTTATCTAAGTCAAATATATTGTACTAATTTAAATGTCTTTGTATCCCGTTTTATGATAAAATGAGTTTACAGTTCATTTTACCCGACCCTATCCCTTCATACTCACATCCACCTCCAGAACCACCCAAGTATCTCAAGCATCAGGTCTACGACAATCCAGATGTCTTTTCAAAAGTTGACAATCATGCGATTAATGTAAGAGTCTTATTTTATTTTGGAAAATCTTCAATTTTACGCATTATTGCTTATTCGTGCAATTTAAATCCATAAAATCTAGTCATAGAGATTTTTAAACTAATTTTGGTTGAAATCTATTTTTCAAATCAGTTTAATTTTTATTTTGGTCTTTACTTTAGTCTTGAACCTGTAATTGGATTTATTGTATTTACTGAGCAATATAATATAATCAGAATGCTAAAATATGTATTTGGTTGAGAGTGTATTCTCTTTAGTTGAATTAAAAATAATATTCTTGGGCCGCCTATTTCATAAATCATGTAGTAATTAATTCCTAAAGAAATTCTTTTTTTAAAACTGAACTATCATATTTAAATCTGCATCTATAAAATATATGATCCTAAAAAAGGTATTTCTTATAATTTAATTATTGAGCAGTTAAAACTACAAAAATATGAGATCTTGATTTTATCACTGTACTAAAATAAGCCTTGAAATAAGTGGGAATGACTTCATTTTGAACAATTAAAAATAACTCTGTTAATCTCTGTTTAATCTATTTCAACTGTGCCCATTTAGGTTGCACGAAAACAACATGATACATTCAAAAGTCTCCTCTACGACCTTGTTTATAGCTGTAAGCTGAGTGAACTCGAACGAGCCAGAGTAATCTTCCGTTGGATGACATCCAAGGATATGTTGAACATCACCTTTAGAGCCTCTCCGCCAAATTCTCCAGAGGAGACTCTATTGTCTTTTAAGCAGAAGAAGGGAACTTATGCCAAAATATTTGAAACAATCTGCTCATACTCCGGTCTAAAGTGTAAAACGATCAGCGGCTACGCCAAGGGGGTGGACTATCTGCCCGGAGATAACTTTGAAGGACTCATTCCTAATCATTCGTGGAATGTGATTTTCATCCAAGACTCCTGGCAGCTGGTCGACGCCCACTGGGGCACGAGATATCTCAGTTCTGGCAAGTCTCTCGGCATGGAGAATGGAAGTATCATTTATGAATATGACGACTTTTATTTCATTATGGAACCCCAACATGTGAGCAATATTCTATCCACAGTTTTACCAGCTTCTAGAATTATTTGTTTTTTATCACCAAAAGCTACAAATTTCATTGAAAAAAATAATTTTTCGGATACGATAATATTTTAACTTTTGAATGAAATTTGTATTTTTTTCTAATCCTGCAAGCTTAGGATTTTAGAAGACTACAAGGTTTTAAATAATTTGCTAAAATATGCTTTTCTAACTCCTAAAAACAAGCACTTTTTTATAGCTTGATAGCAAAAACAGCCTACCAATTATTATTTTCTAGTTATGTTCAAAAAAGTCTCGAATTTAGACCCTAAGATTTCAAGCCAAAACCGAGTCTTTAAATTTTCTTGGAATAAAAATAATTCAAAATAATAAATTTTTGTGATAAAATAGATTTTTTGGCATCTGAAACACATATTTCATAAGAAATAAATGTTACTTTAGAGATAAAAAATAATCTTAGAGTTTGTAAAATAAATTAATATTTCCAAAAAATATTCCATCCGACCCTGACCATAGCTTTTGATAAAAGAGATGATGTGTTATTTGGTAACCTGTTGGTAAAGTAAGAATAGCCCACCTAAATTTATGGCTGTAAGGAGATAAAATAGTCGATAAACCGTTAAAGATTTTCAAGGAATAAAATTACAATTATTTTATCGCAAAAATACTGAAAAATATTAGCAGATTCTAAGTGTAATTTCAAGGTCGTTTATCGAAAAAAAGTGATAAAAATTCATGTTTTTGTCGATAATTTTTTGTTTTCTCTCAATTCGATTACATGGCAAGCTCGTAAGATTTTTGATCAAAATTTTATATTTCAGGCTGTATTCAGTCATTATCCAGAAGAAAACCGCTGGCAACTCCTCTCAAACCCATTGACTTTGAGTCAATTTGAAAAATTGCCCCTCACCAAGTCCCAATTCTTCCGATGTGCCATGGACTTTCAACACCAGCATATCGGCGTCCTCAATAGCGACGATGGCACATTGAATATGCAGCTGGGCTTTTGGAAGCCGGGCTGCTTTACATACAAGCTAGTGAGTCTCAATGTTAATCATTTTGACATTTCAATCAGCAAAAGGCAGTCTTTAAGATAACCCCTAATTTTATCACTTGATAAAATAATTGAATTGATCCGATTATTCATCTCTGATCTCTTATGTTCTTTAATACTGCAACCATTAATTCTGGATCCATAGAAATACTATTTGTCATTGAAACGAGTCGAAAGTAGCAATAAAAATCGGCAAAATGAGACGGGGTTTTTTGTGGTTAAAATATTAACCTTTTCGGACCAGCTAAAATAAAATTAAATACGTCAACTTTGGTGGATCTGATGTTGTTAAAGATGATCTGTCTCTAAGGTATAAATTTATTAAGGTTAACAACCTCAAATGATCCCTATTTCTCTTCATAATGGATTACGATCTAGAATATAGGCGATATCAAACCGGACGTTATACACCGGATCGAAACCTGACATAACTTCATAACATATTCCTGAGTAGCGTTTTATAAATAGAGATTTCAATTACCACTTGTATTTTGAAAATTGCTTGACATCACTGTTTCACGGCCACAGCGCCTAAACGGAAGAACCGATCTTTGAAAAACTTGGTCACTAGATCAGGTCACATACAAATGCCTTTTGTGAAGAAATCAAGATTCGATAAAAGAAAACCTAAGCTGAAACAAGAGTTCAAATTCAGCAAGCAATTGTCCAAATAGAAAATATGGGAGGTGTCGAAAGGCTTAATATGCTCGACTTTAAGGAAATAGATCCTTCTCAATTGAAATGGCATCAATTTTGCCTATGGGAAATGCAAATTCTTTAAATGAAACTTCTACTTCCGTTAACGATACTAAATGTGATATAATTTTGTTCAAATTGAATTTATTGTACTCAAAATTATAAAGGTTTAAAAATATGTTGGTACACACCTGGTCTGAAAGGGTTAAATCATGACTGTATTTTGTAAATGTAGTCTAAATGAGTAAAACTCTGCAGGGTACCACTTGTGGAAAAAGGTTCAAAATAAAAATTCTACAGTTTGTCAAGTTATCTAGAGTTGAAATGTCAGGTCGTTAATAGAGAATACCACTTTTCAAGGTCTATCTTCTGTCCTCGTATAACAAGACAGCCTTCCAAAACATCCAGGCCTCCTCGAGCGAGCTTGTGGACAAGTTGGATATGCGTCTCTTGCAGGTTCCCGAGAAGGGAGAAATGGAACTCAAAAGCTTCGTCCTCCAAGAGTCCTCTAGGGAGTCATTATCCTATCACTTTAGATTCCCAATTCCTGGAGTATACTACTTGACCATCTATGCTCAAGTGAGTCTTTACATTGATTTACACTGTTGTTTGGAAATTTACATATTCTATTTCCAGATTATATATTCATCAGTTCGTTGTTTTTCAGTTACATACTAATTTTTTTCATCAAGTAATATATCGTCTAAAATATTACACGACAATTTACTTCAACTCTGGTTTTTGCTGTAAAATAATGTTTTAAAAGTTAATTTTAATAAATATTTTACAAAAATTTGTTTGGTCGCCCTAGTTACAAGTCCTATGAATGTAAACTAGATTTTTTCCACCTGTCAATTCTTTCTCTTTCTAAAATAACTTTTTCAAAGTTATAGATCAAGAACCTGAAGAATTCTTGAAGCTAATATAATTTATTCTGAGGATATTAACCTTCCTATGCCCAAGCCATGGTGTTATGAGCCTTCTAGTGAGATGTAACTGTGGGCCTAGGAGGGTTAAAGACGTAAAGATGAAAAAAATCATTCTACAACGGATAAATATTTAAATATTGATAATTATCGATTATCTCATCTAAGAGGCCAGCGGAATTGTGCTTGACCTGTGTGGGGAGTCATAGCTTGTTCTGATAAGACAGAAATACTAGGAAATAGGGCTGAGCATAGAGAGTGATCCCTCTAGAAATATTGATTTATAAAAGGGTCTTGAACAAAATAGTGAAATCCACGATAGTCAAAATATTACAAGCATGCTTTAAATAATAAAATCAATTATCTTGAAATGAGGCTGATATGTGGACCATGTTTCTCATATAATTTCTGAAAATATGGTACCCAAGCACCGAGAAAATATCACAAAATTTGAATACAGTTAGCAAGCAATAAGTTTACAAGAATAGTCAAGTAAAAACAGGCGTCCTTTAACACCCATTGTCAACTCTGATTATCCATGCATCAATATAATTATACCCAATTTCGATTCAATAGAATGTCACGTTTCTTTCTTTAATCTTGTCTAATACACAATATGTATCTCAACTAGGGATCTTTGTCAGATTTATGATCAAAAAGTTTAGCTCGTTTTATTGTCTTGAACCACTTAATATTTTGTTATAAATTATTTAGAAGTTTTTAAGATTTTCTTTTTTCCCTCATATTCAAACCGTTACCTCAAAATATTGGTTTCTTTATCTACCTATAGGAATGTTACTGTATGAGAAAAGATGCACAAGTGGAATGCACTGTCTTACACAATATGTAAACATTGTTCCTAAAGAAGAGCACTGTATAAGGATTCCTTATTAAGGAATAAACGGGACATTAAATCGAAATTGGGTATAACTATTTTTTGAGAGCTAATTTGGCGTAAATAAAAATTTCCCACTTATTACAAATGCACCGATATATTGAATAATATTGGCAAGTAAATTATCTTTGAGATAAACCAGACTGAATGAACACTTTTAGAACTGAGCGAGATAGCAAAAATTTCATAATTTTCAAAGTAAATTTCTACGAAATGCTCTGAGCATCTCCGGTACATGACGCAGGTAACAAATAAAACACTCATCTAACCCAATTCTGTCCATCAATTCTCGCTTCAAGTGTCTTATTGATTGGGAATATTAACGTAAGAGATTATTTGTACTAAACTTCTCGATAGCATTTTTATTACCTCTTTCTTGATCGCTTCCCTTAAAAGATACACTTTCCTTTGTGAGAGACTCTTGTGAATGATTACATAAATAAACACAAAGTTTATTTCATTAGTTGGGTGAGCCAGTAAGAACTGTACTTTTTCTAGGCACAAAGTAACTCAATTTCAAGACCTTTAAGTCCGCTTATGATAATTAGAATTGCTCAAAACTGTTACACTCCTCTAAGATTAGCGTCTACTTGGAAAGAAATGATGGGAAAATAAGAGACTATTTTTCAAGACTTTTTTAATCATCCTCTCTTAATTATCTCTAGTTATAATTATACAAGTATTGCTATCAACAAAAATGCCAATTTAATCATCCAAATTTTAATTTTCCAAAATCTTCAAACCGATGTTCGAACTGGATAGGTAGTTTTGAATCTTTTGTATTAAATCTGTAGTCCTAAGACTTTAAAATGAGTCTTAGGTCGATGTAACTTTGACATTATGCATCCGATTTGCCCCAATTTAATTTGATTTAAAGACGGTCATTCTAGGATTACTATAAAGTTGAAAATATCTCAAATAATGCACTATTCTCCAAGAAAAATAAGTTGAAATCTTTTTCTTAACATTTAAATTAAGGAAAATTTCAAAAAAATCTTAAAGCAAATATTTTTCTCGAATTTACCTCACCCATTATTCTGAAGTAAAAATTACAAAATGTTCAGTGTTTATATATTCATTCACTTGTTTTTCAAACTCAATTCAATGATGAAACAAAACAAATATCAACATGACATTTCTTTGCATGATAAATCACCGTTTGACCTCTAATCTAAATGTAACTTTTCATATATAATCTCTAATCAAAATATTAATCCAGAGTCTTTATCGAGACTTGCATTTGAGTTCTGAAAATGTTTACCTCATTTCAATGGATACGTCTTAGTCTCTCGGGAGGATAAAGTGTAAGAAAAGATAAGCAGATTAATTACAATTAGTAATCTGATCCTAGTTCAAAATCCTTATCATTTCCTCCCAGCATACAATGCACGAGTTTTAATCCAAGATCATCTCTCAAAGTACATAGTAGATCTTAAAGTCGAATAAATTAATTTAGAAAAGCAATACTCTGTAACTGATCAAAATGATTGAGAAAAACTACATCTGATAATTTCTAAAAACTGGGTAGAAGCAGGGTTGTAGGTTATTGATCGAAAGTATGAACTTTTAGTCTCTCTATGACTAATCTCCCCTAATACCTTTTCTGGGTGTTCACAGATAATTTCTCCCCCTTGGCAGTTTGGAGGATGCTAAACCATCTCTCTCTCTCGATGTGTACAGATTGATTATCCGTCCTCGGTTCATGTATGGTTGTGTGTTTGTAATTTCCTAATGTATTTCTACCCTACATCTCTCAAGACTAAAATGAATAAATCTCTTCTATTTTCATCATGTTTATCATTTAAAATTGATTTAAACTCCTCTAAGTTGTTAGGGATTAGAATTGTAATATTAATCAATATTTTTAATTTCTTTTGGATTTAGGTAAAAATTTTACCGTAAAATCAAATATTTATCCTAGTTTCTTCAAGAGTAAAAATCAGTCAATTCATTAGTCAAACATAAACAGGATTGCCTCTCTTTATACCTCTCTCTTGTTTAGAGATAAAAGCTCGCGTAATTCAAATCTTATTTTTAACCATTGGCGAATGAAAACTAGTCACTGTACCTTTAGGGCACTGCTTTTTGATTTTATCTCTTTTAGATCGCGCAAAATCGTATTCTAGACACGATTTCACGATGAACAGTGTATTAAATATTTATTCTTGGTGTCGGAAATAGGCCAAAATAATTTGTGTATGAAAAACGTATTCTAATCAATTTGAACTTGCGCCAAAACCGGGATTTTCTCGACTATCTAAAGTTTTTGTGAGAGATGGGAGTAATATTGGGAAGAAACGTTCTCA
>KL567176.1:0-11924 GCA_000715275.1 Gyrodactylus salaris
CAAAGTTTTACAAGATAGAATATCAATCTTAATACGAAAAATTAAAAAATTAATAAAAACTAATAAAAATGAATAAACAAGCCTTANATAAGGAATAGAAGTAACCCAGGTGAATATAACAATTGATAGATAAATATTATTTTAAGAAAAACATTTTCTCGGGTGGTTTTCCACTCGACTTCTGGACGAAGGGTTAAAGCGCACGAAAGATGGAAATAGCCTCAGAATTAGTTCTTCATCATATAATCGAGAAATCTAAAACGATTCCTCGTGATCTTATTTCAAAAAGCAGTGCCCTACTGTAAACTAAGAAAATCAACTTTTCTAAGAGAGCCATTTGGTAGCCCTAGTTATCAGTGTAAAGCCGATGTATTCGTTACTCAATGAAGTGAAAAATCAATCTTCAATGAATTTGTAAAATGCAGTAGCATCTTGATTAAGAAACTGGTATCAACTTTCCTATAATATGATTTTCTCTAAAGGACTCGCGTCCTTTTGATTCCGAAATTCCAGCAATAACTCAAGAGATTATTTTTGTCGCTTGATTGCCAAAGTCTTGAGGGGAGAGAATGAACTTGAGTATCAATTTTCTCAAGTACCATTCCTCTCTCTGAGCTTGGAATTCCAATGTTGATTTCTGTCAGTTTTCTTTTTTTATGAACAAAGAAATTCAAAGAATGTCACAATAAGATAGGTGCCTTTATAATACCACAATGCTTTTAAGAAAACAGTACAATTCTTGGAATATTTTTTGGGAAATTATGCAAGAGCTCATCCTAACACTTGAGCTAGGAGGGTTGAGATGAAGTAAGTTTAAGATGAAATATACGGTTCAAGTTTCTCCTTTGATACTGTTCTAAGAATTGAGATCGATATTAGATTAGATCTAAACTTGATATTCTATTTCCAAAAGAGTTATGATTTTTTCATTTGATAACTCTTACAAAAAAGATTGAATTGATCTGATTTTTTTTCACAGAATCCTCTTCATAGTCTCAAGTGAGGGGATCCAACTTTATTTTCCCTCTTAGACTTTTGGCTTTCTCAAAAAACAATCTTACAAGCAACCAATCAGAAAGTGAAGAGTGTATTGTCTATTTCTACCCCTCTCATGGTCCTTAAGATATATCAGTGACTCATTTGAGACGATAAAAAAAGAACAAGCCACAGAAATCTTTGACGCATGCAAGCGGAAAAGTAGATGAGGTTTAGTTTATCTTAAACTCTTCAGAATGCTAATTGGTAAAATCATTTTAACTTTTAGTAGATTGGATCTCAAAAGTTAGATCGAAATTATTTCCTTCAGCATGAAAATCAAAAATGGGCCGAGTGTCTGGGCCATTCTAAGGAAGCACTGGAGTCTTAATCTTTTTTAAATCGAGACAAATTTTGGATTCACACAAGGGGTTTTGTATGAGGAGTGAGAGGTGAATATTTCGTAGTTGAGCATTCTCATCTCGAGAAGAAAGACCAGTGGAAGCTAAACCTGTCTAACAAATTTTCGTATTTCAAACTTTCAAGGCTCCTGAAGCTTTACCCTTATCAAATGGTTCCAGACCATGTGTCTAATGATTTTGGTCTGAAATCCAATTTCGTTAGACTCGGGAACGGCTTCAGGAGCCTTGAAAGTTCGAAATATGAACATTTTTAGAGGCAAAAATAGGATAAGATTCTTAACCAGCATGAAATTGCTGTTCTGAAAATGTAACCTGCAATTGTCTGCTAGCAAAACTTGTCGATGAAATGGTAAAAAATAATCGAATATGCATTCTCTCAAGTGCCATTCCTTATTTGCAATGTTGATTTCTGTCCATTTTTCTTGTGGATTAAAATACACACACAGAGATAGAGAAGAGAAATATTCATCAAAGCTTGCGAATCCCTCCAATTACATTCCATTTGCAAAGTTTGTGTTTAGTTATATATTCATATAAAGAGTGATCATGAAATTAAGAAAAGTACATTGTAATGTAATATGAATGCAGAGAGAAAAAATAATAAATAAATGCTTACTTGAGAATTGCTTTAGTTCTCTCTCTCTCTCTCTCTCTCTATCTGTGTGTATAAGATGTTTTAAGATTATTCTCTTCAAGACTTTTCAGTATTCAATTCAATCATGAGTGGTCAGAGGAAGGCAATGAACGGTCAGGTAAAGATCAACGAAAAGACCCAACCTGTCCTATTAATGACTGAGAAGAAGGATGACGCCAGTCAATATGAATCTGTGGACCTTGTGAATAATAACAATGAGACAGAGGTCCTGCTTAGTAATCTTTCGAATAAGCTCTCCAAGTTGCAGTTGTGTGAGGCAAAGTGAGTTCCGCTATATAAAACTGGGGTATACAATTTGACGTTTCAAAAAGGACGATTCTTTTCATGCTTGTACTCTTGAGGAACGAGAATAAAATGTTGGCTCAATCAATAATAGTCTCTAGGATTAAGAAATCTCCAAAAGTACTCAATAGAACATTTTTCTTTGGAATCTCATTATTAAAGTAACCAGATTCGATCCCTTTACTTGACTTAAATAGAGGTTTTTCATCGGATTAAACCTAAACAGAACACTTTTCCATTGTAGCAGATATTTCTTGGATAACTTGAATACTTCTTCGGAAAACTATGAATGACAGCAATCACAATTATAAACGTATTCAAATTCATTCAATGTTTTCGTTTCTCAGACTATCTTGTGGAGAATATAAATAATTATTCAGATTCAGCATCAAGGTTATTAAAATCAAAATATAGCCGATTTAATCCTTAACCTTCACACAGTAATCAAGTCATTTTTGCGACTACAAAATAATTATTCTCAAAAAATCCCTATCAGAAAAGAGTGATTTATTTCGAATGTTTTATCAAAGAAATTTACAAAGGCTGGCACTTTCCTCTTTATCAAGCCTGGTTGTCATAAATTTCTTTACACCTAGTATTCTCCGACAATTTCTCACTCAGAATAGAACCCGAGTTTGAATATTCTCTGTCAATAAGTATTAAATATACCCATGATAAATACACTAATATATATTCAAGGGGAAGTATATTGATTAATTCATTGTTCACATCAAATTAATTGAATTATTTTGTTGTGAAACTCTCAGTGGGTGTGTGTGTTTGTATGTTGAAAAGTATTTCTGACAACAATGAGATAGAGTAATTTATACCCAAATGAGTCACCATACCTCACAAGTTTGTATCCATTCATTGGGTGATTTAAGGGATCACACATTTATTCAAGTAAAAATTGAGTGGAATAGCGTAGAGGATTGTTCCGTGGGTCCGATTTCGGTATCCTCCCTCCTCGAAAAGAGTTAGAGCCTGCTTGGAAACTCAATTCAAAGGAAAAAAAGTCAAATCTTCACTATAATCCGTGCAAAATACAAGTTTTATGACTGTTGCAATCAAACCCAAGTTTACATCACGATTGAAGTTTAGTTCAGATAATAGATTGCTGAGGTTTCAGCTAGAAGGAAGAATCTCATTGCGTATCCACAGAGAGAAATTAGTCTGAAATTCCAATAAATAAAACATGATAATGAGTCATGTTGTACATTATGAGATTGTACACTGTACAATATAAAGTCAGGGTGGGCCTTTGAAATTTTTTAAAATGAAAATGAGTAACCAGTGAAGTGGAGTTTATTTTTGCAGGTCATGATTTTGGTCTAAGAAGTACGGTTCAACTTTTGGTGTCTTAAATTAATTCCAAAGAATCGAATATCTTCAAATCCTCAAGCCTTTCTAAATCAAAGACACATCTAGTCTTTGGATCTCAATTTCGAATATCATATCGCCTCCTTTTTGGTTTTACTTTGAATCAACTAACTGCTGTTTCAAAGGCTTGACATTTATTAAAAACCTGATGAGTTTGGACTAGACAGTGTCAGGTTTTACATAATTTAAGCAAATTGATCATTATCAAGAGTTTAACTCACTAGTTAGAAGAAAATTCTGCTTCCTTTTTATTGTAACACTTTGACTCGTTTCAATGACGAATAGTATTTATTGAAGATTTCCTTATTAACCCGGGTAAACCCCTTGGGACACTGGTGTGTGTCAAACTCAAAATTTATCACATTTTATAGAAAAAGGAATGAGCTTTTGATTAGTGTAATTATCTTCTCTTAATTTAAAAATCTATGTAACTTTGACATTACGCATCCGAATTGCCCCAATTTTTTTGATTCAAAGATGGTCATCCTTAGATTACTACGAAGTTGAAAATATTTCAAAATAATGCACTATTCTCCGAGAAAACCAAGTTGAACTCTTTTTCCTAACTTTTAAAATAAACAAAAAATCTTCAATCAAATATTGTTCTCGAATTTACCTCACTCATTATTCTGAAGCAAAAATTTCAGACAAGATGAAGATTGTATTCATAAGCCTTATTTTTAATCGGTCTCAATTCTGATCTATATCAAAGGCTCATGTCATGTTGAAAACTCGAAAGAAAGGCAAGGTTATCATATGACCCTCATAAAATCTGGGTCTGAGTATCTAATTATGAACAGAAAAAAATTGCATCTACAAACTTACTTAGCCAATGTACACAATTGGTGATTATGTTACCTGAATACTTTACCAAATGCATAAAACAGAATCTTTTAAAGTATGGATGCGGTTATTTTCTCCCCCCCCCTCTATGTGTCTTTCTTATAAAGAACGTTTTATAAATCCGAGATGGCGGACAGGCTTATCCCTACTGTTTTGCATTAAATTGCAAACCCCGATGATAATTCCTATTTCAAAATAATTGCCGAGTTTTGTTCAACTCTAGAAATAATATAAATTTCACTGATGACATTGAATCTAGAGAGAAAGGGTACTTTTAACCACTGAGGTAGTACCTTTTGCCAAAATGAAAACAACATGATGTCAGGCGAATTAGCATATTATTACATGAAATGGGGAGGATTATCGATTATCGTGAGAGAGAAAGAGATGTGTAAGCGATACATTCAATGATGAGAAGAAATTTCCCAACAAAATACTCATATAGCACAAGCTTCCTGCCTTTTGATTTTTTGTACCTCCGAATTGAAATCCTCCGATTTTCGGATTCTTCGGATTTAGGAATCATGAAAGGTGCCTAGGACTGTATAAAATATTAGAATTATCTATAATAGAATTCTTCATCTGTATCTCTGTGTAATTCGAGGATATTTGATCCATATTTATCACGTTGAAGTAGGGCTGATATGACAGGGAAAGGTCATAAATTGAATCCAATGACGACTTATCCCTTCTTTAATTGCTATTATGCATAGGATTCCTACGAATAGGGATCAAAGAGTTCCCATCAATAAAATTAAAAGATAATTGCAAATCTGGATTCAGAATCAAAAAATCATTGTTTGCCTTTTAAAAAGGAATTAGCTTAGTATCCCTTAGTAGATACCTTGAAGTTTCAAGATGAGACGAGGAATAATTTTGAGCTAATTTTCTTTTCCGAGTACACTTATGGGTAGGGATACCCAAAAAAGTCATTACTTTCTGAAAAATACACTTTTTACTGTGTAAAATGTTCGTAAAATATGCAAATCGATACAAATTTCTGTCTAAAATATGCATTTGGTAGCCCTACTCATGGGCCAATAAAAATCCTTCTCAATAAATGTTGGCTTATTCAAACCGCACTTGGCAACTAATCATAAACCTGTTGCAAATTGAGTGTAAATTTAGATCTATGCTCAACCGAACTTTAAAGGTGAATTAGTGGATTTCTCGATAAATTCCTAATGTTAATGTCAAGAATTATAAGAATGTAGTTTATACAAGCTAAATATCAATAGAGCTTACAATTCTATAAGAACACCCAACTAAAATAAATGAGGATTCATTATCTAGAAATTTTGTTAGTCACCAGTAAAGTTCAATCTTTAAATAAAAGTGTGTTGTGATTTGAACACGTGGACCCTTTTTAAATTCCTGTGTTAGAGGATATAATGTTTTTCTAACTCTTGAGTAGCTTCGGTTAGGTAGAAAACACAGATCAATGGCATACGATAAAATCCTGTTATGGGATTTCATTCTAATTCATTGAAAATCGTTAATTGTCGAATAATTCATTCAAATTAATCAACATTGAGCTATCAATGTTCCTTATAGAGATATAATATTGGATCCGTATTAGAATCAGAATTCTCAATCCTCAAAGCATATCTTGCTAATACCGTTTCTTTTTTTTCGAACCTTTTACATAAGCAATAACCCATATTTTATTTCTGTCCTATTAAATTCGGATTTTAGCTAACCATCTCAAAATTAATATTATAATTCAACGCTCTCCTAATTAACAATAGACGCCAGTAACGTTTTTTCCTTATTTAGACCTATGGAATACTGAAGAGAAATCATGTTAATTCTTGCTTTGTAAATAATAATCAAAGACTCCATGCCATACTAGGTAGTTGAGGGTCAAGAGGCGGTGATGATGTATTGTATTCATGTAGGCCATGGGGGAGTCGAACCCGAGACCAGTACATTCGTAACCCAATTAACTAACCAATGATCCATCATCCACGAAACTAAAGTCTTCTAGTCATCTTCTAATTCCAAAGGGAGATTACTCTTACCTCGTGTGCGAATAACGTGGAAAATAACATTGCCTTTTGCGTTACGGATTGAATTTTTTGTTAAAAGATGAAAAATATAGATTTTTTCTTTCATTTTAACCTTTGATTAGTTATCCAGAACACAGAGAGAAATTGAATTTTCACAGATAATTCGATCAAATGCAGTTAATTCCAGGGCAGCACACTTTTTCATCTCAGAATAAAGAGTATTCACACTCAATAAATGCGTGAGATCTAAAAAATCTAATTAACTCATTGTAATTCCCTTTAATTGCAGATTCAATCTTATATACTCCGTTCAGAGAAATAATAGAAATAGAATTCATGCTTTATCTAATTTTTTTGTAACACTTTTAGATATTTCTTTGTATCGATAGAGTTAAGCATACGTTACCCTTGATAGCGAGGTAGTCGACCCAATGGGTTTTATTTCATTCATAAAGAATTTTTTTTACAACAAGTGTAATCAAAATAAATCTTTCGCCAATTCCCAAAGGTGAGAAAATCAGTTTTAAAAAGTTGAGGTGCATATTTCTGCCGCAAGTTTTATCCTCTGATTTTTTCCATATTCAACAATTCTATCAAGATGAGGAGAAAATAATTAGATCAAGTCCTCATAAACTAATTTTATCATTTTTTAACAAATAACTTCTAGTTTCTCCTTGAAACTATGGATACAAGAGTGAAAAAATATTTATTGACCATCTCTACACGCGTTTCGTCTTTCTTGAGACTCATCAGTAGAGATTAGGTTGACTTCTTTTTCATAAATGAAGAAAATCTTTCATTTCATTCATCAATGAATTAATTTTTGACTTGGTAGTAAATTTTCAATTCTAGTTGTCCTTAGCGATTCATAACCAAGGTTTATATGGCGATTACTGTCAGCGGTCGGTCGATAATTTGTTGATAACCTCTTGCCCAGAGAGATTTCAATTTTAACAAATAAGTTCTAGCTTCTCCTTGAAACTATGAACACAAGAGTGCAGAACACTGTATATTTTATCATTTTTAATCTAAATTCCGTGAAAATTGTTCTAGGCTTGTCAACTAATTCTTTAAATAAATCTCGTTCTTCAGCATCGTATACATGTTCAATACAAGCCAACGAATTCGTTCGATTGTTTAGTTGAATTACTGAGAAGTTATTTAAAAATGGTTCAATCACTTTATAAAAGCAGCATCATCATGAGTTGATGGCTCAGCATTTGGGTCCGATTTAGAAAATAGGTTTAAATAGTTTTTTGAAAGCCAATCATTTGTAATAGATGTATATTGGTAAAACCATCTAGGAAAGGTATGTTAATACGGACGGACTCATGTATCCGTTCGTTCTCTTACATCTTAGAGTAATGCCTTTTGAAAAATGTGTTTCTAGAGTGTTAAGTTTCTATGTAAATGTTATAATCTTTTGATTCATACTCTGTGTATAGGAGCTTCAAAAAAGTGCCAAGTTCTCAGAAGATGCAAAAAGTGCATTTGCATCTTTTCTCATATGCATTTTTAAGTGACGGGAATTAGTTTTCTGGGAGAAGAACTCATTTGATAAGCTATTGAGCGAATAAAAAAAAAGTGCATGATTACTGTCAAAAACTCACATAACTTGTGTGTACTGAATCTTGTGTTTAAACAAAGATCAGAAGGGATTGAAAACTAGTGGCTCTTACGCACAGAATGCGAATAAAGAATCTGATACGATACTAGTTTAAAATATTCTGTTAAATATTTAATCAAATAAAATATCGAATATGCCCCAATCAGTTTAAGCAAAAATAAGCGTTACTTTTGCGATTATTCATGAATTGAGGGATTCTCTTTTAGCAAATGTATTTTGTAGGAAAAAGTTGACGTCCAAATTCAAGTTCATAAACAGCTATTCAACTTTTTTAAATGATTGATTGGGAAGAAAATTAAGTAGGAATCATATCTGATTTCGTTTATTCAAAAATACGTTACAAGTTTGCTGATGACTCATCCCCTGATCATCGATAGGGGATTATGTAAATTTTTATGTCAGTAAATCAGAGAGAGAATTCGAATTATTCACATATTTGGGATAATTATACACTTTGGATTTTATCCGATTATAGATATGATCTATTATATATTGTACCGCATAAGATACGTTGAGAGAGAAATATTTCATAATCGAAACTTGGCTTGATGCAGAAGAAACTAGGTCATGACTTGAGCTAATCTTTGTTCGCTGACAAAAGTTTATAATGATATCAATGTCTTTTTTATAGACCATTACTTTACAAGGCTGGTATATTCTTCTATTATTGAACATCATATGTATATGTTGTGATCAAAGAGTGTAATTTGGTTATAATGACCGGTCAAAGTGAATAATAAAAGGTCTCTTTAGTGTAAGACAGATTGCTTCCATGTTTTTAAATACTTCCCCATTATAACCCCCAATGTTTGTGAACCCGAAGAGAGTTAGACTCAGCTATGAAACTCATTTCTAAGAAGAAAAAAAAAGAAGCCGGAAATGCCTCTAGTCCTAGTTATTTGGAATGTAAGATCTCAGATTAATTCAGTCTTTTCACTGATTGATACATGGAAAAATACACAAAATTATCAGGCCAAACTTTTATAAAATATTTATTTTTCAAAATATAATTCTTCTCATTTTTCGAAACTGTATTCCTTTAGAAGATCTTGCTGATAATCAAAAGTTGATCCAAAAAATATTCATTTTAAGATGTAAAAATATCATAAATTGATTATACACTTGACCAAGTTAAACACTTTGAATACAACATGTACATGGAAATATACTCTCAATATGTTCTGAATATTTAAATTCGCTTTTATTCGAATACGCAGTGAATCAGTTTTGACTTATGAAAGATATTATTCGTTTTACAGTTTAGACCATAGTAAGTGCTATGATCTAGGCAAGAATACAATTAGTAATTTCAAATCTAAAGTTTAAAATAAGCTCGTAATATTACAAGACAGAGAATTGACACGCTTTGTTATTTCTAATTGGGCTACCAGTTCAGCCAAATGGCATAAAAGCTGATAGAAAGGGTTAATATCATGAACCTGAGGATATTTAGCTTTCCATAGGGTTCATGAAAAATCTGGTGTCAACCTCGCGGTATATTCATAATAAATTATAGGGAACATGTTCAGGCTTTGCTGAATAAAATTAGAAAAGAAACCTTTTTGAAAATAAGTTTATAAGAAACATTTAAGTAATCTTGTTAAAATTTTCAGACTCAGCGAAATATTCAGCAAAAAGATGTCACAATCAACAAGGAAAAACTTATTTAACGACAAGCGAATTACGAGTCAAGACCTCTCAAAGATGCTCGAATCCATTGACTATCGACTGGACTCTTGTCGGTGGAGAGCTGAGGTGAGTGTTTGAATCTAATCAATAATTTCAAAAAATCTCTCAATAAAGGTCAAAAATTAGTTACTGTTATGGATTTTAACTTTAGAATCATGCTTCTTCACGTAACAGAGATCAGCAGAGAATGAAAACTGGTAGCTCTTGTGCACAGTATTTGATTCTTGAGGTAAAATTTACAGAGAAATGCAATTATACCCCAAAAATGTCAAAGATTTGGATAAATCTAATTTTGCCTTATTAAATTTTAATTTTCCAAAGAAATAATGAGTTTAATCTAATTACTATCTGAGCCAGTAAATTCTCTAAAAGTACATCTTTTAAATTCTTTAGTAATCAATGTTAAAGAAATTTGTATTACGTTGATTCATCTCAATCCGTAAAATATTTCATAATTTCATCACGAAAAATCAAGATTCTGATTAAGCATTATTTTTCATCAAAAAACTTCTATCCTGAGATTCAAGGTATTGAGTGCCTCTGTGGGAAATATTTGGCCAATCATAAAATCCACGATCGGTGACAATAAAAGTAGTCTTTTCTACCAGAACTTTGATAGACCTTTTGTATTGTGCAAAGGCTCCAAGTTTTACATTCGACCTTGATTATATTGATTGAACCAGCCATGACATCTTCTTGTTGTTGTTAATTTATTGAGAAATGAGTTCTTCCTATAAAACATGGCGTTTCTATAACTATTAAAAAAGGGATTTTAATTTTTTCAAACAATTAGAGAAATTGCAAATTCCAAAACTCACCTTTTTGTCATCTTGAAAACTTGATTACAAAATCAATGTCCCCCACTGTCCTCCTTAATCAGCGTAAATCATTGACGACACACACACTGTGCTTCTAAAGTTTTTATCTAGAAAAGTGATTTACTGAGTACGAAGTTAGTTCAATGTAATCATAGTTTCAACTTTCTGTATTTCATCTCTTGATAACCTCGTATAAAAGATGTTATTGAAAGAAAAGACATGTTATAAGATCATGTGAACCTTTTGAGTACGCTCTTGTTGTGGTGAAGAAACTCAAAATCGTGTTAATGGATATTTTTGAACGATTTCTCATAATTCTTCTCAAAAAGTCTGCTAACTACCTGTTATGGCTGGGCGTTGTGAATGCATCGAATCCGAAGCAGGCTGCCATTCCTGGAATAACCGCCTCACCGCCCAATCCACACCTAGAAGCGATCCGGTTAACAGACTCAGAAATTCGTATAACCCTGGCAGAACATCAACAGTTGTGGTGAGTTCATTCATTGATTTCGTTTGCTTATTTATCCCAAGTTGGTTCAATTCTAGCGTATTTTAACTTTGTAAATACATGGCCTAGAATCGAGGCTTCCAGGGTCAAGATTAATATTGACAACTCCGTTGAGGTGTAACGGGCTTGAAGGAGGATATTATGTTAGAGACGGGTAGAAGAGACTGTCAACAGAAATATACATTTTTGTTTATTCTTGACAACAATGTCAACGATTTCTCGATAAAACCGTTTTAAATATTGACATCAATTTAATTTATGTTAATTCTCACAAGATACAGAAAAAGGGTTTTAATTTATTTCCGATCTGATTCAACAATTAGATATTTCTCAGACATCACTTGATAGACACTCATTACTACACCATAAAGGTTGAAATAAGCAATTCAACAGAGTTTCAGTTTTCTAATGTATTATTTGAATTGCGTAAAAAATACACACATGCGCAAGCTGAATTTTTCATTATTCAATCCATAATTTCAGTTGTAGTATTAGGTTGATTGATCTCATCTTGCGCTACTGATAGTATTTTTCTTCTTTTAATTCCATATTTACGCTCGTTTCAGCCACTTATATATGCTGTTTAAAATGGTTCTATTTGATTGATGTATACTAGGCTGGTATCATAAACAAATTCCACTACGATATGGGTTGAAAATCATAGAGAATCACAGTAAACTAAATATTTTCATACTTGTTAGTCTAAGTATTCATTA
>JJOG01006010.1:0-31008 GCA_000715275.1 Gyrodactylus salaris
AAACCTCAAATTCTTTCAAAATCTGAGAAGTTTCTAGATTTAATAAAATTCAAAATTAAGAGAAAAATTCAAATTATTTCGCGCGCAAATTTCAAACAGCCGTAATTTCGAAACCTAATATTATTGAGGTGCGAAAGTGATATCATTCGAAAGCTTAAAACTGTTTCCTATGTGCTATGATAATATTTTTTTGTGTACCATGTATCCTAAAATAATAAACCTTATTTTTCGAAAAAAAAACTCATTTCAGGCAGCCCTTGTTAATATTCCATGCTATTGATCAAAAAGGCACAAATTTTGTATTTGAAAGCCATTTTTAAAATTCAATATTGTAAGAAGTCGATTATGTATCAATGGTCATTTTTTGTGTAAAACTTTAATCAAGTTGGATTGTTGCGTATTATTCAACGTAATGAGAGAATTCTATTATTTCATTATTCTCATAAACTTCAGTTTAATCAAATATGGCGTTGAACTTTGAAGTTTGAACCAACTTTGACTAGATTGCAGAGAATGTTTATTTGAATTTCATAAGAGACGAAATGTGAATGCTCACCATTTTAGTGAGTGATATCAGCTGGTTGATCATTGAATGGTAGGTTGAGTTGTTGACTTCAGATTGGATAAAGGGGGAATTGACCGGATCTAGGCCGGCATCGATTGGAAAGGTATTTTCGTAGTCCTTCAATAAGGACTCTATCCGCTGGTTCTTGATGCCACTGCCTTCTGAATCATGTGAGGAATCTTTGGAGAAAAAAAATCAATAAATTTACTTTAAGTTCAAATATTTTCCCAATTTATTTTGACAAATCTTGTAATTTTTTCGGTAAAATGTTTTTTCTGTAGAAACTTATCAACATTAATTCAAAATGACACTCTTTACCTGAAAAGCTTGTAATTGATAAGTCTAGAAATGATTTTTTAATATATAAAAAGTTATCGAAGTTATCGGGTATATTTTCTCTTCTAAAAACCTGAATTTGTTGCAAAAAGTAGCAATTCTGAAATTAATGGCACTATTTGCTAGAAAATCTGAATTTCAGGTGTAAACACCCCCACATGAGTGAATATTTTATATTTATGATGAGAAAAGTAGAGCTTTATCTGGAGTGAAATAGCCTCCGTTTTCCTGAGAATAGCGAAATACAAAATAATGGCATACAATCACATGTTTTTAAGTTGTCCTACTCGTGAGTGATGAAAAAAGGTCAAAATACAATCAGGAAATTCATTCTCGCACACTCTATTGATTGGTGGGGCATGAGAGTAGCGTTACAAAGTGTAAATATATCACTGTCGGGTGAAGAGTTGAATATTTTCTCAACTTTCTCTACACATGACGAGTTCCACTCACTAACTAAATTATCTGCTTGTTCGAAGGAGTCTGGGAATACATAATGAGAATTTCTAATCTTTCTTTGGCCATATTTCTCATTCGGAGATTGATCTCCAAGGCTGTTGCGTGATCTTCTGTGGGAGGAAAAATTGAAATTATTAGCTACTTATGAATAGTACCCTATGCCAAAAGTTATCCTTCGTCTTTGGGCAGAGGTGTGAACAGGTACAGTTTATTTTTAACGACAGATAGAAAAATGTTACAACTCAGTGGCTTTTATGGATACACGCTTGTCGAAGGCATGCAGACGACAACGGCTTTAATTAACAAGTTGCCATAATGTTAATTGAATTGGAAGAAATGACCTAGCCTAATAAAATGCTAACATATGGCCAGACCCATGTGTCCTCTGGCCGATATGCCTACTTTTGAGTAGATTTTTTTCTTGCCATAAATTAATTATTTTAGTTCTATAATTTAAATGGCCATTGAGAATCGTTCAAAAAAAGCCCATAACCTTCTAGTTCAGAAATTTAAAAAAAATTGACTTCTGCAGCTCTAGTCGAGGGCTTGAGAGTTTAGACTCACGAAAGAGTAGCCAGCCTAATTTATGCCTGAGAAGAAAGAAACCATGAGCAGAGATTTAACTTTAATTTTTCTCATAATTACAAGAAAAGCAAAAACTTCACACTAGGTCATATTGAGATGAGGGTAAAACATTCTTTTTTGTAAACAGAAACTTGTTGGCGCATGTTTGTGTAAGAGATTTTCTCTCTTCGATAAAGAAGTGTAATCTCTACTCTCTCATCATCAACATCATTGACAAAAAAGTGAAGAGATCGATAAAAACAAAGTTACTAAACGTTCAGTTGAAATGCTCGTTTATCACAAGGTTCATTCGACTTCAATGTTTTGAAAAAAGAATCAAGACCATTTTTGGTGTATTCCTTATTTGATAAAATAAACAGTTTACGAGCATTTTGAATATAGAAATTCCCAAATTTGAAAAAAATACAACATTTTTAAAGATTTTGGGCCACACTATTCAAAACTTTAAACTTACAAGGATAGATATTACGACATGTCTAAGGCTCATTATTAGCATGATACGAGCGACAAGGAAATCGGGTGAGTAGAGCACGAAAAAAACATTGCCCGAGGATAAACGTTTTTCTAGATGTATATCTCTAAACACCCTCATGTCATAATGCACGCCTGTTCCTCAGCCCACCTCGACATGGCCAAGGGTTGAGCAGTATTACACACTTGCGTAACAGAACGGGACAAACTCTTATCTGATCAGAGAACTAACACGAAATGATGAACAAGACTTTTCTACTCATTCTACACACACAATTCATGTTAAATTCTTCATGGATAATTCTTGAGAGAAAATGCTGAGTGCTTGACACCCTCAAGCTGATAACAAAAAGAGAGAATGTTTCATTGAAAAATCTATAAAGGTTTTGTCACCTCAATATTGAAAAAAATAAATGAATTAATATTATCGATCGGTAAACTTTCTTTATTCCTGACAGATTATATATATTTTTGAAATTATTAGTATCTATGATACTAGATATCATTTTGTGATGTAATAATTTTGAAAAAAAAGTTTGTTTACCAAATTTTTAAATTTTGGTCTTCAAAAATGTCATTTGCACTCACTTTTTCTCTCGTCGGCCACTGCCGTTATCTCGGAAACCCTTTGCAAAGGGGTTGTTGTCAATTTTCAGTTGTGTAATCTGAAAAAGTATGAGTTGAGAAAGATAAGAAAAGGAGCTCTGGTAATTAGCAGGGCTCACCTGTTCGTTCTGATAGGCAGTTACGGCAATGAAGGTTGTCTCTTCGAATATAAAGGTCTTGATCATGTCGAGATTTATCGTGTCCTTCTGGTCGTATTGGACTAGGTGGACCCGGGGAATATATTTGTGCATTGAATTCAGGACGGACTGCTTTCAAATGGAGAATTGTTAAATTTTGTAAAAATAAATTTAATTGTTCTGGAGATAGAGGGCGCAGGGCGAATTTAAAAAGTAACCTTTTTTGTAGAGCTGTCTCTTTCAGTCTTTTACTTTTATAACAGAAAATGCCAAGTGAAAATTAGAAGCTCATTCCTGTTTAAAAGTTAGAGTCAGAATTTTTTTCTGTTCTAATTTTCGTCTTAAAAAAAGTACCGTAGACTCACACAGGTCTGATATTCAGCTACGTTATTGGTCAACTTGAGTTTATGAAAGGATATAACCTTATTAACGATATGATGTCCCAGGGCCGGAGTCTCTGGATGGATGTACACTGAATGCCTTAGATTCGGATCCGCCTTCCCGGCCACCTCCCAACGGCCATTATGATACTTGTATCGGTGCTGGTCGCAGCCCACAACATCCATGAGAATCAGGTACTTCCTATTCGGCTCTAGACCCTCAAAGCGGATCTTTAGGCTGGGAAACATCCGTCTAGGTGGGATGAGGAAAGAGGGATTTTATTTAATCTAAAAATTGCACAAAAGGTGGCACGATTTCACACAAAAACCTCCCAAGTTGAATAATTTTTCTAGTTCTAATACTTTCTATTCAAGAATGAAACCATCATTTACAAGTGTCAGTGAAAATAATTGTAATTTCACGAGCAGAAAGAGTTATAAATATAGAATGTGAATAGATTTGTTTCATAAGATAAACACCTACATTGAAAAAAAGTTTTTTTATATATTTTTTCGAGTGAGATAGATATCTAATCAGTGATTTGCGTGAAAAAAAAAAGTTTTTTTTTCTGATTGAGAATGTTCATCATGTGTAATTTTACATTTCTAAACATTAGACATGTCCACTCACCGACCAGATTTGGTAATGACCATTTCCGTGTTCATCGAGTGGAATGACTTCCAGAGGTCAAAGTCGATCAGCTCAATTCGTGTGGTATCATTCTCCTGATTATTTACAATACGGTCGTTTGTTAGCCCCTCAAGGTACGCCTTTAGATGGTCGGGAATCTTTCCGAATTTCACGCGCTCATCATTGTTGTTCAGATGGCCGTCAGGAATGATTAAATTATCGATTTTAGATTTCTTCTCAGCATTCATCTGATCCGAATATTGCATGGTATTTTCAGAGTTTTGACTCAACGTGGACTTTTGATTTTGCAAAATTTTTATAGCAATCGATAGAAACTTTAATGACTCATTCGTCCCAGTCTCCTCATTCAATGAGATCATCTTCTGCAACATGTTATTAGCGTGATCTTTATTTATTGACATGACAAGCCATAATGTTCAACTGTGTAATCCTATATTCCAATGGTCAATGCACGTCTTGCTTATCTAGAATTATGATGAATATTTTTAATTTCAAATATTTAATTGAGCTTTTAAATGTGAAGTTGAATATATCTCTCAATCAAGAAAACATTACATCAAAGAAATAACACTCGACGTTGATTGGCTGGATTTGAAAAAGTAGAAAGCATCCAATCACACACTTAACTAGTTTTGTAGTATTTTTTTATATTTCATTCAAACATTTGTCATACTCTTTTTATTAACTCAATGCTCTATGTCTCTTCTTACTACTTTTCATTGTACAGGAGTATTTTGTTGCAGTAGTGAATGGGTAGACTCATAGCTTGGCATGCACGCGGACTACTACTCGTGTTGTGAAGGGAAGGCATGCTAGTTCTTCTCTTTATTTTCATTAAGGAGATTTTTGAATCAAGTATCTCTTTTTTTTCATCGCAAATATGTCTAGTTGCGTTATTATTTTTACAGCTTATTTCTGGTTAGAGTCATCGTAAAACTTAAATAATATTTTTTTTTGAAAATCCTTCTAAACAGACTCAAGTTGAGTAAATTTGCTCAATTTATTTCATGAATTTGAATTTTTTTTCTTTCAAAAAATTAGAAGAAAATGCTTAAAAATACAGTTAATCAAAACTATCAAAGTACTACAATGTACCATTTCCAAGATTCAATGCATATTTGAATTACGTGAAGTTGATCGATTTTAGATTTAAATTATTGAAAAATAGGGGATTTTCAATCGTGCTTTATCGCCCAAAGAAAAACCTAGATTTTATAACTAAAACCAATGTTGCAGACCAAAAATGGATCAGGAATTTGATGTTTCATGTGATGACAAAAAGGTCAAGAGATTATGATTATTTAAATATTCGCCAAATGGTTAAAAAACCGGATTTTATATCTACTAATGAGAATGCCTAATATAACAGTTTCTTTGTTAAATAATCTTCAGAAGTAAGAATTTCTCTACGTGCATGTAAAAAATCTTGACTGAATTAAATGCCTCGAAATAGCTTGAACATGGGTCAGAGTCGCAAGTGGATCTATTCATAGATCAGAGATGGATGTGAAGATGCCTGTCAAGCTTTATAAACATGTACTCAATTTACCTAGTTACTGCATAATTATCATTCATTAACAGTAGCCATCATTATTACAGCGTAATGGGGGCCATGAAAAGGATAATGAATATTTTGACGTTGTAGCGTGAAGAGGGAAAAAGTGACATTTCCCTTTAATATTATCAGAGAGGTATCATGTTTATAAAAGAGAATATTTCTTAATCGCGTGTAACATTGAGGCTGTGTTACGTGTTTGAGAGGCAAAGTCAATTTCGGTAACATCTTGAAAAAAAGAGTGAATTCTGCCAGGTGGGTAGGAATCAAAAGGCCACACTTAACATGCGAAAGAGAAAAACAATTTCAACGGGCAAGACAGTATTTTTTTAATTTTAATATTTTCCAATTTGTTTCAAAATGGCTGATTACTGGGGTGACTGAAAGACAAAAAAAACATTTGATACACACATCACAATTTGGTCTCAAGAGTCTTGCAGTAAAATTCTCGAATTAGCACAATTTTGTTCAAAAAACCCTATTCAGAAAATCATAGATAAACTAAGTTATTGAATTTAAAGAAAAATCTTTGCCCAAAAAAGTATACAGAAGTACTTTCTTTTCTTTCTTGATTTGATATGAAGAAAATGAACTATCAAAATAGAGGCATGGAGTTTGGCTTACACAACTTTTAAACTCGGCAAAATTTTGAAAAAATAAAATACCTCAATCAAACACCTGATGTCAAATCAGAAGACAAATCTCATCAGATCTGAACGAGGTTTTTTGATCGAAAGATAATTTTCTGTATTAATTTCACAAAAATGATCTCAGGTTTAGTTCGATGGGCGCAGGTAGTTTTTGTTTAAATTAGTTTATTCAATTTTTCCATCTTTGAATTCCATCTTAGATAAGAAATATTAACCCGGAAAGAGACGTTGTCGCCTCAAAAAAGAGCAGAATTTACAACTCTCTGGGAAGCAATTATTAACACTATTTATCTTTGCAACTCTCATTTTTATTCCATTTGAAAAGACCAGTCATTAGAGTATTATGCAATACATTCTTTCTCTAAAGCATTCCTTCCCTCTCAATAATAACGCACTCTCCTTCATATTTTAATATTTCTCAGTAGCGTAGAAGAGAGAATTTTACCGTTGGATATAGATTGACTACAAATTTTCTGCCTTCAATCTCTTCTTTCATCCATCCAGCTACCGGAAGAGCTCGCCCCCTCTTTTTATAGCATTGTATCAAGTTTAACAACCAGTTTCAATTACACTTCTTATAGCTTTTAATAATAAGAAAATACAATACACACACAAGTTAAACCATCATTTGTAAAAAATACATTATTTTCCCTATGTTTTTTTGTTCTATTTAAGATGGATAGAACAGCAGATTTCATCATAGAAGTGTATTAACTATATCTTTTTTTGCTGTAGAAGGGGAAAAAGGACAATTTAGAAAGCCCTTTCTTCCTCATATCCTCACACAATACTCATTTTATTTTAGATTCTAATAAATGATAGGAGAACCTCTATGCCTATTATCTACCTCTCATTACACCCATGTGTGAGAAAGACGATTATCTACGCATTATCCACTGGTATGTAATTTTATGGAAATTAACAATGCTCATATCCAGTAAACTTATATTTTTTTTTTCCAGAGTTATTGACACGTTAAGAGTTACTTTGAACTAATTATAGCATTCTCAGCCAGAACTACCGCTACTTATAAGTAGCGTATATATATTTTTTATAAATTGGTAACGGAATCTCAATAACATGATGGTTGCAAAATCTTGGACCATGAAAGGTTTTTAATAGAATGAAAAAGTTTAGAGAAAAATATCAGAGTTTAATACTAGTTACTTGAGACGTGATCAGTTGAGGGAAAAATTGTATTAATACTTCAAGTTTGAGAGAATTTTAATCTGATCTGATAATTTTCTGCTGTTCATCGCTTCTCGAGGAATCACGAACTTTTACTCTGAAGATTTTTTCAGCAAAAAACCAGGTGCTGCTCTAGAGAAAAATACATCAAGTCCCATCATTGTGCAGAAAAGTTTGCAGGCTTTGTTATTTTTGAAAAAGCTGAGAGGGGAAAGGATATTTGTGATATGTCCCACATGAATCATTAGACCTGGACATTTATCCTTAACGGCATAATTAGGGCTACCCAATGGACTAAAATGGATCTTTTCCCCTGAATCAGGTAAGCTCTAGAAAGCTTAAAAAAGAGAAAAGAAATTCGTATGGTGTTAGGATAAGATTTTGGTCTTTTTGGCCACAAAATGGACTATTCAGAATCAGTATGAACCGGTTCATTATTTTAAATAAAAAACGAATAGAATAAGCCTTAATATCTAAATAAAAGTTTCTTCAAGTAAACACTGTTGACTTTATTTTCATCTGGAACTCAACTTTTGATTGAATTTCGGTCTTTTCTCATTGGTCTGTCGGGAATAACTAAATACGCCAACTCGAAAAGATCAAGAATCACAAATTCCCATCTGATGGTTCGAGTTTCTTCAGCCCTTAACCTTTTCGGTTGCCCTAGTCATAATATACTTCTCTACCTATCCTGAAGCTAATGATATTTTTTTCACTGGTCTATCCCATGTGCGTTAAAAAAATGATATACTATGTCAAGTGATAATACCCCTAAAAAGAAATCTCTTTGAAAGAGGATTGGTTATCCTTCCACTGAGTAGAATCTGAATTCTAGCAACTATTTTTTAGTTTTTTAGATTCAGTGGATGATTTTACGGAATTATTCGAAGAATCAAGAAAAGAAATGAAAAAAACACAGCTTATAAATTAGTTTGACATATTAATTCTTTTCTTCCTACAATTCAATCTTTCAAGATCAAATTAAAACAGGATCAAGTGCGACTGAACGTGGGGACCATTTAGGATCTTCCAAAAGATGATAAAAGGACTTTAATGTAATAAGAAAGAAGAAGAAGGTTGATAAATAAAAGTTTACACAAATCAATCATGTTCTCTTTTGCAATTTGTCTAAAATTCTTTAAAAAAGGTAAATGATGACAAATGAATAGAAAATAATGAATTTAGATCAGATACGAGAGAGAGAGAGAGAGAGAGAGAGAGAGAGAGAGAGAGAGACCAGAGAGAGAGAGAGAGAGAGAGAGCCATGATGTATATCTTGAAAGTAAAGCTTCTTCTACTCCTTGTAGACAATAAGAGTTTATTAACGTGTCAAATTGACACCTAAAAGTTGATCTTTTAAAGTGTAATTTGTACATCACCGATTATTGCATCATTTAATCAATTTTGATTTCAAGAGTGCTTAAATCGATTCTTTTCAAATTTATTCATTTTTACGGGAACCTCGGATGAGAAGTAGGGCTATTTGAAATATTTAATTATTATCAGGGCAGTAAATAGGCGATTTTTGATCATTTTCAGGATTCTACAAATGTCAAGCCTTTCCATGACCAGAAATTAATCTTAATTTGGGCTCTCCTTAATTACTAATGTTAGTCCAAAAAATGTTCATTTAGGAGAAAGATCTTACAACTTCTGTTGGGGTAGGATTGCAATTCTTGAGAAGGTTTAATAATTTTTGACCTATATGCATAATATACATTGCATATCCAACACTATAGGGATACCATTAGTAGGGCTGCCCAACTGACCAAGAAAATGTGATTAATTTTTAATTCTAGAGGGTCAGGGCAGGATTTTAGAAATGGAATATTCGGCCTATTTGTTGGTATCACAGACTACGTTTGGACTATTTTGATATTTCAAAATTTATCTGGCAGATGACTCATCTACTCAATATTGTTTTAAATCTACTAATAAGTAGTGCTTAGGCCGGTGTCAAATATCGTTCACTCAGAAATTTTTGAAATCGCATTCAGAATACTGAAACTGCACGATCTAGAAAAACTTTATTCATTTAGTACTGGCCTAATAGACAGGGTCTGTATTACAGGCCTAAGTATTCAATGAATACTATTCATCAATTCTGAGAACTTAAAATTTACAATTTATTTAGAAACTGTAATAGAGAGCATCTTTCTCTTTGAATAATAGAAAAGGTTTTTCAAAGAAAACTCTTAAAAAAATAGAATAGTATTCTTAATTTAGATTGATTAAAATATATATTATGACGAAAACCTTCTTTTTTATAGAATCTTATAACGTTGATATTGGAGTCAAAAGTTTTTTGAATTTTTATAAAATTTTAAATCTCAAGTATTTGTGAATTTTTTTTAAATTGTCATTCTTGAAAAAAAAACTGAAAAAAGCAACAGATTCGGTAGATAAAGAAGAAAACAAATTCTAAATAAATCATTAAAAATTAACGCGTAAGATGAAAAAACAGCCGATTTTTTGAAAAATTACGAACAAGAATCCTTCTGAAGGTGCAACCCTGAAATACATTTCCAAGGTCGCTCAGAAGTCAGAAATTGGCCAGAAAATTACAGTGAGAGATCTCGCTATGATCTACTGATAATTCTAAATGGAGACGAAACGGGTATGGAGCTTGTTGATCAATGTTGAAATGTTCAATAGATCTGTCATAAAACTTTAAAGCAATGAGAATGTCAATAATTAAACCATAATTCATAAAGCTACTTATAAGTAGAATGACTATTATACGAATTATTTTTTAGGACATATTAGTTTTTATCTTCTAGATTCGTGAATCTTTTGTCTTATCTGCTTTCAAATTTTCTTAATATAAGTGAGAAAATTTGCCCAAATGAATGAATAAAAGAATTTCTTGCTAAAAATCGATCAAGACAAAAAATAGTTATTTTGTCAAAAATCAAGATTAAAAACCCGAGAGAGAAATCTTTTCAAAACAGGTGCTCATCAATACACACCACTTGGTCATATAAATGAGTTTGAGTGGGTTTTTTCAGATTCTTTAGAATGAAAGCTCTCCGCTATTTGGCAATAATCCTGATAAATGTTTATTGCATACACAGTAAACTCACGTCATATTTGCTAATACCAAATGGAAAGTTTGTCACGAGCCCTTGTGATGGAAGGCCGTGGGGCGCCTCGGGACATGCCGTGATTGAGACGAATGACGGCATGACGCCGCTGAATCAATTCGGCATCGATTTTAGGACAAATGGATTTGTGAGTCTGTTAATGAAAATAATGGGTTTATTTTGCGTATCAAACGCAACCCGGTAAAAATATGATTTTTAAGATATTTTTAGCTCTTTGAATGAGTCAAGCTAGATTCTAGCTAGCAGTTCACTATTCTAACTAGAAAATCTTATACTCACTCATGAGTAGGGTGACAAAAAGATGTTTAAATTGAAAAACACAGGTTTTCTGTACTTTTAAGGTTACTGGTTCATGTGGGAAAAAATGTTGATGATTTTTACATTGAATTTAAATTGAAAAAGTATTTAATTAATAAAAAGTATATTTTATTTAAATATGCACTGATCCAAATTAGCGTAGCCCAATGGGAAATTGTAGCTCATATACACAGATCTTGATAGAAATGCTTACCACAGTCAAGTTAAACCTAGTGCTGTTATCGTAACAACTTCTAAAAAACATGATGTAAATTTTAAGAATGAAATAGAAATTCGTCACAAAAAATTTCGGCCATTTTATGTGTAATCCGAGTTTTTTAAATGCCTTATAACATGAAAATACATTTTTTAAGAAAATAATTTCATTTCAAGGAAATTTTTCTAATGCTCTTGGTAGCCCTTGAGATGATAACTCACTTTTAAATTCTTCAACTCCAGAAATGGGATCAAACATTGTGCCGAATGGACTCGGACCAGGACGGAAGAACGAACGGAGAGGAGCTTGGCGACCCGAATTGCCTTTGGACGGCCAAGATGGACATGCTGCCGCAGTTTGAGTATTCGAGTCATCCGGGAATATGCGAACCGCCAATGTCTAGGCGATGTAAGGAGCACAATAAGAGATTTTATACCGTCAGGAATTTGCCATGCTCTTCGCAAAGACTGGTTATAACGACGAATATAGTCATATTTATTTTATTTATATTTATTTCAAAAGAATAAAGTTTACTTTTTAGGGTTTAAAAAAGTTTTAAATGCCATTTTTTGCTCATAGCTGACAGGTTAGATTAGTGTTAATTTTTGTTTACCATTCACGATTGTAGGTTTAATTCAAATGGTATGTGAATTTCAAGATAATAATTAATTTTATGAAAAAGCATTATTAAGGGAACCTGTATTTTATTTGACAAGGTTCTAAATAAACATCTTTTCGCTTCTTTTTGAGCGATCATGCCTACTTTTGACGATTTAAACTTGCAACTAACTTTTTGGGTATTCTTGTTTCTATTTGAAAGTAGCTAAGTTTTCTTTCTAATGCTAATTTTTTTTCATAAGAATGAATCATTCTGAATGATCTCTGAGCGAAGTCGGGTTTGTATTCTAAATGCTTACCAAAGAAAACGAATAGACATTTGAAGACCCACAGGGACACTGATGTCCCCAGAGAATTGATGTTTCATAACTTTTCAACTCCACATCAACTCACTCTATCTTCGTCCAAACTACCCAAATAATCCTTAGAATAAAAGATTTCAAATTCATTTTTTAATTATTACTGATTTTTATGTATTTAAAACCCTTCAAAAACCTCGTTTAAAAAAACTTTAAAAGGTTTATTGTACTAGTCTCAGATGGTCTTGGCTTACCAGTATACCGCTTTTATGAAGGATTGTTTTTCAAAAAAGATCATCTGAATTGTGATGTATTTTCAAATTGTGAGAAATTATAAATTAAATTTATACAATTGATATGGAATATCTTTTTCTAAATAATGGAAATCATTAAATTAGTCCCAAAATGATCATTTCTAAATCTATAACCGAGAGGCCTAAGAAATTTTGCGTCCAATGTAGTTCTAAAATAATAATTATAATTGAAAGGGGGGTCTTTTTCTTGTTTGAGAAGGTTAGAATAATCAAAAACTCAAGTTTTCATTTAACCTATTCAAAGCCTTTTATAGCAAAATTTAGTTTAAAAATAGCAAGTTTGCTTCATATGAAGCGAATATCTACAGCGTACAGGAATTAGCAAGTTAATACCTTGAAATGCAAATTTCTAGATAATCAGTTTTTTAAATATCAGGAAACAAGGAAAAATTAATACGAATACGATGAAATAGTCAGTAAATAATTTTGAGTAAGAAAAGGGCCTAGAACCTCTAAAACGACATTCAACAAAACTTTATGAAAGATGATCGTATTGATATTCTTCCAGCCCGTTAGAGTCAAAAAAAGTTAACATAAATTGGATGGATCAAATTATCCAGCGGAGAATCACAAAATCATATTTATAAAAAGGCGCGAAATTGATAAAAATAGAATTTTGTCGGATAAATTAGTTGTTATATTAAAAAAAATCCCATAAGGTATTCTATAAGCTGTTCTTTGGGAGATTAAGAAACAGTGTTCAAGTTATCCTATAAAGTTTTAAAATAATTTCGTCTCACCCTAGTATTTTCCCTACCTTGTAATTTTACACAAGAAATAGTACTACTACTTGGAAGTAGTAGTCGATTTAAAATTTTCATAGTCCTGGTCAAATAAGCTCTGGACACATAAAGAAGGAACGCTTACTAGAGGGGGTTTTTCATCTTCACCAATAGATAGTTTGCGAACCTCCTAGCATTTTCCAGCAGTAAAGACATTTGCTAACGAATTTCACTACTCATTAGTAGAGCGAGTTTAAGATAAACTATAGAAGGATTAATTAAAATATTCAATTTACTGGTTAAAGAATTATAATTTATTATCCTTGGGTGCCTCGATCGTCTTAACAGCCTTCTTCTTGGGTCTTTTAACTTTGCTCTTTTTGTTCAGCAACTGAGCCTTGGTAATATTGGTCGCGAGGGGACGCTTATTCTTCTTGCTCTTGGTCTTTTTATCAGAAGCTTTCTCAACTTCCTTTTTGGCCACTTTAGCAGACCTTTTGACAGCCTTGACTATTTTGGAAGAGTTGAGCTGTTTTGGCTTGTACTTGCTGAGGCGTAGGACGCGTGAGTCGTACTTTACTTCGGGGGTCTTGAGGCAACTGTTGCGACTCTCAACGTCAGTGAATTCAATGAAGCCGAGGCCCTTTACAGCCCCAGTCGCTGCGTCCTTCACAAGACGAACATTGACGATGGAACCGAATTCTTGGAATACCTCATGGACCTTTTCTTCTGTTGCGTCAAAGGGGAGGTTTCCAGCGACAATGCAATTTCTTTTCCCCTTGATTTCTGGTTTTTTGGTGACAACATCGAATCTGAAAAAGTATTAAATATTGAAATTGTCTTGAAAACTGTTTAATTATTTAAGAGAAATATCAATGTATGAGAACAAAGTACCTTGGATTTTGTTTTGTATAAAATTCATAATCTGTTCGAAGCATTTCTCATAATTTACAAAGGATCTAAGTTTACATCTATCTGAATATTAAGCAACTAACCTCAAATGACGTTTTTCAGCATGTTCTCCGTTTTTAAATTGGAAGACAAGCCCATTTAACTCGATAAAAAGCTTAACATGCTCCTTATCAGTGAAGACAACATATGCAAAAAGGCTGTAATTATCCTTTTCCTTCATGTCTCTAAGTATGGTGGCCCTTTTGCGTGCACCTTTCGAAATACTGGCTGATTTAGAGACACCGCCACGAAAGCGAATTGACTCAATTGGAACATCCATCTTCTTGGACTCTGAGTGACTTCGAATAATGCGTTTTATGTCTGGTTTCTTGACTGTCATTGGGAGGTTTCCTATGAAAAGAGTCCTGTCGAGTTTATCAGTTATCGAAGCTGCTTTAGCCTTTTGAGCGTCACGTTTTGGAATTTCCTTAGGGATATCTTTAAGGATCTCGTCGTCCTCCTCTTCTGATGAGGTGCACATGATTTCTGAAGGGAATTTATCCTTGAAAATGTTTTGAATCTTTCTATCAGCATCTTTATCTGTTAGAGGATCTATTTTACGAATCTTAGCCCTCCTAAAGTATGGATCAGAAAATAGCTATTTACTCTCTTTTCCCTTTCGAGCTTGGTTTCTTACGAGATACCTTAATGGAAACTTCGCTAGACATGTGATGAAGGAATTAAAATTTTACATAAACTAAACAATTATACAATTGTAAACAAAATAATAAAACATTAACGTTTAATTAAAACAAAGTGGCAATATGAATACAAATAGTTGAGAAATACATTGAAATGATACCATTATTGCCTTATTTATTTCCTTCTAAACTAGATGATATCCTTTCATACAAGAGGAAATAACTCCTAGGTAACCAATCAGATAAATTATTTTTGGAATACACCTAATTTGGAAAATTTATAAAAATCGAGCAAAACGTTTGCTGCAAAAGGAGGAACAATTGACGATTCTCATTCTATTATTACTTTGGAATAACCCTAGATTTGATCAATGACTTCAATTCAAGCTAATTCTTGTTAATATGTCGACAAGTGCCAAAGCCAAAGTGAGTATTTTCTTCTTCACGTACAAATTTCAAGCTCAAAACAATGAAAGCTCGAAACATTCCTCTTTCTAAATAATGTCTCAACTACTTAGGAGGAAAATTCCCTATCAAATATAACATTTTCCGTCAATTTTAATAAGGTGTTAATGCTATTCAAATTCCACATAAAATTAAATTAAGAAAAGGTCTATTTTTTAATGTTTGAATAATGAATTTTTTCTCGTAGGAAAAAAAAGCTTGTTTACTACATAAACATTCCCTATCAAATATTTTTCTTAGCTTCAAATCGATCTCAAAAGAAAAAGCTCTTAATCGCATAACATCATTGCATAATAAACATGTATAAAAATATCTATCTTGTTCTTCTCGTTTTTTTCACTCTCTTGTCTGTCTGTGAATGTTTCTGCTTCATACTCCTGGCTAGTCGTCTTTTCTCTGATTTTGTAGACAAGAAAATATTCCGTGTTTGGTTGTATATGGTTTGGTGTATTTCAATATACATTTCTTCTCCTCGTCTGTGTAATAATTTAGCACATTTTAAAAGTACACAATGTGTGTGCTGAATGTGTGTTCCAAGTCGGATTATCTACAGTAGGATTGATCCATAAGAGACGAGCCTTGTGTCTATACAAGATCTTCTTCTTGTCTTTCAGGAGGAGGAGATTTTTTTCTCTTATTCTTCCAAGAATCATAACTTTTGATAGAGGAGAATATCGTTGTAACCCATTATTATCGAGTCGGTAAACAGAGGTAGATACTCTTTTAATATTTAACCTTGAATAAGTTAAACAAACGCAATCATCGTTATCAAATCGAATTAAAATCTTTTACTTTTTGTCAATAATTAAAATCTTTTTTGAATAGATTAAAGCAGAAAAGAAACCGAAAAAGAAAAATTTCAATAAAATAAAAAAATGTATATTAATTCTTTTTGACGCTCACACCCTTTCGAAAATTTCAAAAAAATAATGATTGAACGGCCTTAGTTGCGAAAATGATTATTTCAACGCATTTAATAGAACCCACCCCCTCTTCTTGTTTGAGTGCTCTCTTATTGGATAGTATTTTATCGGCTCTAAATCAAGCATTTGTGTAGTGGATGGCCAAGGGTTGGGATTCGCTTTTACTAAACCCCATAATAGAACACGAGAAATAGTCCCATATGAGATAACTCTTTTAGAAATTAAAGCATGTATTTCGTGATAAGAGGTCCATCATTCTAAAAAAAAATTTAAATTGTTGTTTTAAAAATAGGTTTACTCAAGTTGAATAGTCCCAGAACTACTAAATGATTGAGAAAAACAGTAAAACAGGCCAAGGATGTTTACAAAAGATTGAAAACAGGTTACGACACATTTGAATCAATGATCTGAAAATCGATACATCGATTCTTCTCAAATTTCTTACAACAAATTAGACATGTGAATTTCTGAAAATCAAGAGTCTATAAATTTTGAATTTCATCTTTTCAAAGACGGCTAAGAAGCGCTATTGAAGGAAGGTGAAAAATTGTTTCGATTGGATAATTTTGCGAATAACTTTTTTTTAAAGTTTACTTTAAAATTCCATTATACGGAGGACTGAAACTATTGATCGATAAAGAAAATAGAGTGGAATTCACAACTACATACCTAGCTAAATAAAAATGCCATTTTAGACTTGTGGATATATTCAAGACTAACTACTTCGAGAGGATACATTTAGAAATAGTATTTTTGTAAGACCGCCTTAGGGTCCGAGGGTAGGATCCATAAACATGAAAATCATTTGACTCGAAAATGTACCCAAGTTCTTACGAGTGAATTTGTAGCGAAAAGTGATGAGAAATTGAACCGATTCTGCACTCATTCTGACTTTGAATGCAGACGTTATACTGTACTGGATATTGAAATTTAAATATGGGAAGGGTAAATAAATCAGCAGACTTTAAAGTATAGAAAACAGAGAATTTGAAGAGATCATTGAAAAACTGCACGAGTCTTTTTCTAATTTTAGTGGCTAGGACCAATGGTCATAACATTTTTGTTTATTTCAATTTAATTCTTAGACAATGAAAGAAGAAATGTGAAGTTTTCCTCTCTATGATCTACTATTAATGATATGTGAAATTTCGTTTATATAATTCCTGTGTCTACAGAATAGAAGATATCTACGCTTATGTCTAGAGATGTATTGATGATAAAAGCTTGCATTTGTCTGCATTTCCCCCACCCCAGTCTCTCTCAATATCGTCTTTTTCTCTAGTGGTATTGAAATACGAAATTTTATTAAACAATTTTCTATCGGTAAAACATGGAGGATATTTGATGCATTTTTGTGACCAGGTCGCCAAAAATATTTTTTAGAACAATTTCTTTCAAGTTTCTTCATTATCCAAGACTTATTTATGAAACCCTTATTATTCTGATGTTGGTATTATTTCAAGATTTAATGATAAGAGCATCAAAATAGCGGAAAATTTCTAGCTAAAAAATGGTACTAAAAACGCAAATCGATAAAAATTAATTTCTGTTTTCGTTGAGACCATAAAATTCCTAAAAATTGAAAATTTCTTAAAATTAACCTAGATTTTAGCTCTACAATGATGACATATTTTAGTCCAAACTTGATTAATGAACTTTAATCTCTGACTCTAAACATGACAGAGAATTTGGATCTAATTATTTAGGGCGCAATAGAAAATAACAAGGGACCAAGTCTGGATGATATTTTCATAAATTATTCCGACAAGGCAACAAAAATTTAGATTAGTAAAATTAAATTAGCAAAAGCTCGATAATAATTAATTCTCTAAGCATCACATGACTCTACTCTTTAGATCCTCGACAATGAGAATATTGATCGGTTATTCTATTGTAGAAATGTTATTGATTCAAATTATTTATTTCTGTAAATAAAATTTTCTGAACAGAGATTAAATGGGTGCCTAATGCATTATTGAGGAACTCATTCCCGAAAGGTGGAATCAAGTTGGTATTTAATGAAAGAAAATGCTTACTTGCTTACAGACTAGAGAAATCAGACTCTATTTTGAGAGCAAATTCTCAAGAAAACATTAAAAAATACCTTCTTTTTGAATAGCAGAAAATCACAACTTCCTAGTGACATAAATAAAGATTTTAATTTTCTGAAATTGATATTATTATCAATGACTTAGGTGAAATAAATATATTTTTCTAGAAGAAAATTATGTTCTTGATGTGAAGAATTCTTGGATTTTACTGAAATTTCTTTTTGAAAAAGCTTCAAGGGGCAAGACAATTATAGATTTAACAAGCAGATTTTAAAGCACGAACAGTTAACCTTTCTAAGGGATAAAATAGTTGCAGGGTCTTGAAAAGTTGTAACTTTTTTCCTAGTCTTCCTTGGATAGAATAAATTAAGTAAGATAATGAGAATAAAAAAATTGCATCTGGAAACCCTCACGGTAACTCTAAAGCGTTACAAGATTTTTTAGAAATTATTTTTTCAAGATGACGATGTTAAGTTGCTAAATTTGTAGCTTTTATGATGCGTAGGAACTATAGACCTCCAAGATCAGATATTCGCATTCAAACAGTAAAATCAAGAAAATATGAACAATTTCTGGTCGGATTTGGATAATCTTTCTTTCTTCTAAATAGAGCTCTTTAAATTTTGCATTTTCTCACAGAAAGTAATCAACCACTTGAGGCTTGTATTATAAATTAACCCGATTTAGACAATGGAATTCCTAAAAAGTTTTAAATCTTTGTACTTATGGGTAGCAAAGACGTCACAAAGGAACTAACGATTTTAGCCACCGGTTGAGTTATTGTGTGCTGACATTCTTCCTTCTCTGCGCAAGTTCTAGATCTAGAAATGGAATAGAAATCAATTCAAGTCTGAAAACTTTGAAGGTTTCATAACAGTTGTCTCTGTTACTGTACTTAATAGCACTAACATTTCCTAATCATTAATCGATCCGGTATACGATAAATGTTCATAAGACTGGCACAAGAGTTTGCGATAAACCTTTTGAAAAGTTGGCCTTTAAAGCTAAGAAAATGTTGAACTCTATGGGAGAAAATACGCAAAAACAATTTGACCTAATTTTGCACAAGAGAATACACATTTCTCAGAGCTCTTGTTGCTGCAAAAATTTGTTCGACTTTCATTGATCTATTCTTCGTCTAGACCTATTCAAGATATTTATAATCCATTGTCTTGAAAGTTATAGCTATTGGCGAATTATTATTATTAATTTTTTAAACTCTTCTCTGTCTGAATTTCTTCTAATACACTAGTATGCGTAAAACAAAGGCTTCATAAATGCCAAGAATGCTTAATGTTCAATTCTTCTTTTGAGTAACCTTTAAGTAGTGATAATATTTACTTTCCTTCTGCTGCCTCTTTCTGAACACTGTTTCTACATTTTCTTACCAAGTTGTTAAAAACAGCCCCGATGGGCCGGAATATCAGTACTACTCTTAAAGATGAGTAGAAACACTTTGGCGCATTGATTTAGCTTGAAGAAATTGACGAAAAATTCTAGGAATCATAAATCTTTACAATGGCGAGTAATTACAATTTCTAGTAGGAATATCTAGAAATACTGCATTGATACAGCTCATCTGATCATGTACGGTCAGTAGTTTTGTGTCTGTTAATTCTACTGAGTAAAATAAAAACTTGGTGCCTCAGTCATGTCGTAAATTTGAGTTGATTGAAAAATCTATCGTAGACTTGGTAATATTTTTATTCTCAATCTAGATTGAACCAGATTTTGAGTATTTAAATCTTCCTTATAAACCATGATACACTTGTACACAAGGAGTAGTCTATAATCCTCCCGGATGTTTCTCATTAAAATGATTATTTCTTTAAAATTTCAAAAATTAACTCTTCTGGTGATGATACAAGTTATTTTCCCAAACACTGGAATAAACAATAACAACAAAATGTTTATAATTCTGCTTCTTTCTTTTTTATTTAAAAGAGCTGTTAATGAGGTATACAGCATTATTGTATACATGTCTAGACAAATAAATTCTTTAAAATTATGCATGAACTATCGCTATTGTTATTGCTGAAAGGAATCCGCTTTTTATTTGTTGCAAAAAAAACAGTTTTTATCGTCATACTACTGTATTTAAGGAGCATCTCAAGAAATAGCCTTGGTTCACAAAATAAAAATGCTCCTTACTTGAAAGTAGTTTCAAATACGAAATTAAATAATCGTAAGAAACCTGATTGAAAATCGACCCCTAGCTCGCAAAAGAGCAAAAAATGGCATTTTTGTAAAGAGTAGAACTTGAAGAGGGCTCCAGTAAGGTAACATTTAAAGGCTTTCAAGAATTTCTATTTTTTATTGTAGATCCACTTGAGATCTCTTATTGTGATCAGGAGAGGTTGCATTGATATTTAGTACATGAAATCAATAATATTGTCTAGCGTGTCTGAAAACTTGGAATGTAAATCCTGATATATTCATTCAGCATTTCAACGTTGAATGTGTACCAGAGTGAACATTCACATCTTCAAAAATGTACATTCTCTACAATCTAAATCATAATGAATTTTCCTAGCATTTTCCAGCCCCCTTCAAAACCCATAAATTGAAATGTGTTTGTTTATTGCGATAGTTTTTATAATTTTGGATAAAATAAAAACCCTAAACCTTCTAAATGTATTTTACATCGTAGACTAAATAAAGGTTTACGCCTTCTCAAAAATGTAGACTTTTTTTGTGAAGACTAAAAGAGAACCAAAGAAGATGATAGATTTCATCTCATTTTATTCTGTTTGAGCAACGTTATAGATTTGAGCAGAAATTTTTTTTTTTTAAACAGTGACGTATGGTTTGATACGTCAGCTTTAGAAAGAATTCATAATTTTTTTAAGAAAGAAAAAAAATATAATTCTACCAAAGTTATAAGGCTCATATTATTATATTGCGTGAATTAGAAGCTCCATCAAAAATACTGTTGAAAGCCCTAAATATAAATGTCCATTCTTCTCAAGATATTCTGTTAATCAAAATAATTCAATGAATACATACCAGAAATAGGCATTTAAATTTTTTTAAACATTGTAGGTATTTTATTGGCCAATAAGGTTGCGCATACACGCACAGACCCTAGCGTTAATATGTACTGTGTGAATCAGGAACCATGATTCATTTCATACGAGGATTCTACTTCAATTTGAAAAGGACACTTTTTCGACCGTATTTGGCGTGAATTTAAAAAGGCGAAAAATTGGCATTAGACATGAAATAGGCAAAAATATGTAAATGCCTCTTCATATGGGGGCACTCCTACAACATATCATTAAAAAGCATCTGGTAGCCTTAATGAGGACTGTCAAAAACTCATTCTCTTAAGAAAAACCAATATTTAGGGAAAATTCCCAATAAACTCCATTTTCAACCGAGATCCGTGAGGAATAAAAATTAGCAACTCTTGTAGACAGAATATGGATCAATAGACATTACTAATGTCACATTAGACTACAAAGAAATGCTACAAATAATGCCTCGAATATAAATTTTTTAGTACACTCTACTGCTTCAAGATTAAGCTGCAAAAATGGTTCAATTTTTAATCTGATAAATCTTCTACGCCACTTTCTCAAGGGAAATTAGTTTAAATCTTTTGGCTAGTAGAATAACACTTATTAGAAAGAATAAATGAAATTGATTTCCCAGAAAGATAACAAAAAAATATTAAGACTAGCGGTCAATATAATCTCGAAGCTGGTTTTCTATTCTTATAATCGAATCAAATATGTTTTATTTCTAGTTTATTTCTAAAGAAATCTCTTCCTCACTCGAAGAATCAATATTTTTTATAATAACTGATACAATGTCACACAACCAAGGATTCCTTAATGATCGTAGATCCCATTGCTACCTTCCAGGTAAAGATGGGTTTCGTTCTTTTTGGACTCATTATTCGACTAGCACCTTTTGGAATTATACCCCGAACACTGACGGTATCCTTGGTTATGTGATATTTTAACCAGCCAGTTCTTAAAAAATTCATTGCTCACTATTAACTACTTTCGAGTAATTAAAGCACCTCGATAAAAACTGCTGTGGTTTGATAGCAAATCTTTCCATATTACAAACAATCTTCTAATCATGATCGGAATATTTTTATCGTTCATTTTCATAAATTTTAGAATTTAGAAATCGAAAAGAATGAAAAAATAAACTCTAAAAACTTAAAAATATTTAACATTTCATCTCTTGAGTCAGGGATTCTTGAGGGGAAAACCTGTCAATATATACTGTGATCCTGCTGAGCCTATACAAATCTTCGCAAGTGTAGAAAAATATAAATTCATGGATTCAAAAAATTCACTATAATGCTAGACTGATTGCGGACCATAAAATATTTTTATATCAAGGTTCATGATGTTAGCATATGAAAAAAGATTACCTTGTCAAATTAACAGAACTATTAACGAAGCTTAATAAGTTCATCTAATGACAATAGGGTGTAATGAAAGTCAAAAATTTAAATCGAGCACAAACTTTCTGCAACCATTTCTCAGTTTCTCTCTGATATCAGACAATCTTTTTCATACGATGTTTTATCATACAATGTCTGATAATTTTTTTCAAAATATTTTTCGACTTTCAAAAATAATGTTATGTATTTTCTAGTTACTCTCAAGGCTAGAGTATTTTTTGTAAAATTCTTAGCCTAGAATTAACTTTTATGAGTGTTTTGTGTATATTTCCATCATTTTCACGAAAAAGTAGCCAAGCTGAAAATCTGATTGACAAAAGCATTTTATTCTTTTGGTTCAGGATTTACAGATTTCTAATATTTTGAACCCTTTATAGGCTTTTCACCAACAACCAAGCCACAATCAACACCAGCAATCTTCCGCGGGGGCGAATTCATCAAATAAAGTCATCTGCTCAAATTCTTTCAATCAAAATATTTCATCAACCTCCTTGCTCCTCATAGATACTTCATCGCCGCCGTTGTCAGTATCTGATAATGGGAGTGTCTCTAGTGGTAATGAAAGCTCAACAACTCCGCTACACCATCAGAACTCTCACGCCCGACAACAACAGACGAGTTCTAGACCTACCAGCATGATTTGGCTCAATGGAAATAATGATTCTTCGAATGGGAACAATTCAGAGAATCAGAACAACCGCGGCTTCACACGCCAGCCAAATCAAGGCTGTGAGTAATTTATTAACAGTTGAATAAACTCGTATATCTTGGTTTTATTTTAGCAAAAGAGTTTTCTGCAATTCAAAAAACTTCAAGAAACCATATACATATTTGTATTTCTTGCCTTTTACTGATGAAATATTAAATGATTTATGTGTTTTCAGAAGCCAAAATATTTAATTTGAATAATGTACATTAGGGAACTGCTTTTTGAAATAAGATCACGAGGAATCGCTTTAGATTTCTGAATTATAAGATGAAGAACTAATTCTGAAGCTATTTCTATCTTTCGTGCGCTTTAAATCTATCTGCTATGGTCGGAACTCTGATGTGTTGAAAATCCATGTAAAAATTAATTCAAATGGCCGCCCTCGATTTTCTCGCTTTTTAAAGGCTACTGAATGGACATATCGATATATTCTGTTCAAGCAAATTATTCCGCTCCTAGATTATCAGATTGTTTGAATTCCGTTTAGATTTCGAAATTCTGGCTAATTTTTAACTAGATATCGCGCATCAGTCACATCTTCCTAACAAAAGGCTTTCAATTGAGAACGTTTCTTCTAGAGGATAGCATTTTTCATGTAGTTCCCAAATATTACTCCTATCTTTCAAAAAAATCTTTATATGGTAGAGAAAATCCCGGTTTAAGTCTTGGCGCGAGTTCAAATTAATTTGAATACGATTTTCATACACAAATTATTTTGGCCTCTTTCCAACACCTAGAATAAATATTTAATACACAGATCCTCGTGAAATCATTTCTAGATAACGATTGTGCGTGATCTAAAAGAGGTAAAATCAAAAAGCAGCGTCCTAATCTACTTGTTTTGGAAAGAGGCTTATGCGTTTTTCGTGGAGAATTTCTCTTTACAATTCTATTTTCCTCATCGTACATGCGACTAAAATCTTATTTGTTAAGGTTTTTGTCAGATTTACACGGTAGCTATTAAACCTTGATTTTATCAAGTAATTCTGATCGTTGAATGAGACTGAATTGTAACGTTTATCTCTTCGGATGTTATTTTCATACGATGATTGTCTTGACTTGAAGATTGTAATGGTCAACATTTGAAATCACTTTCCAACACGAGATAACTAGATTTTATTGGCTCACTAATATTTCTAGAATATGCCCTAAAAGTGTGAACAATTTAATTTTAATTTGAAAAAACAATCCACCTTCAAAGTGTACACAATGAACTTTTTTGGGGAATTTTTGAATTTTGATTACAGATTCATATCGATAAGCATTTTACGAAATTTCTTATCTTTTAGAAGATAGAATAACAGCTTATAAAGATTCTAATTATAGAAATCTATTAATGAAAAAAGTTGAGCTAGATCGGTCAAAATCTGAAGAAGTTGGGAAGATTTGATTACTAGACAAGATGATTGCCGATCTAGTTTCCACTTAAACTTCAAACAGCTATGTAATCTAAACCTAAAATAGTTAGAACTTGAAATTACTAGCATATGTGGATTCTTATTCGCTTATCAACATAATCAAAAAATCATCAGGGTATCTTTTATGAATTGAAAGATATTTGAGATTAAGAACCGTGTTGCAACAGTGCAACATTGGAGAGTGGAGGGTTAATTTGTTCCAGATGAATCAGTAGACATCAAAGCATAGAAAACTCAGGTAGTACAGGGAATTTGAAGAACAAATATTCAAACATGTGGGATTGTGTAAACAATTATCTTATTGTGTTTTAATAACCTTTTTGAGTGAAGTAAAAATATGTGATTGTCATCGAAAGTTTGACGTTTATAAAGTTCCTAATCAACAAGAAAGTTTTTTTTTCAGTTATTTAATACTCTCTGTTAATTTAATCTATTTTGTTTAACTCATTGAGAAAATCTTTTGGCGCTATTATTAACAAAAATAGACAGAAAAACCTTATGACCAAAAAATAAGTTTTGCATTTTTAAAAATTCTTATCCTTTTTCATATATCCAAGGTCGTAAATACACCAAGTCACATTATTTTGAAGAAGAATTTGTAGGCTTTCTGATTATATGTTTTGAGTTATTCAGTCATTTATTTGAAAAAAGATATTGGCCGTCGAATTTTGAAAAATTCTTAAAACACCATTGTAATTTTGAGTTTTACCATTTTCCTCATCTCACGTTCTATTGAAAGAGGCAAAATACCTCATTTATCTTTAAAGAAACCGTAAATATCTCCCAAACTGAATATTTTAGGAAATATTCTCACAACGGAAAAGTTCTTAAAATTTAATTTTTAGCCTAGTTTACTCTGAAAAAAAGAAATTCTCATTGAATTGTAGAGTCGGGTCTCAAAGGGTTAAATCAGGAAATTAAAAAAAAGCTCTAGAGTGGAAATGCAACACCTTTTTCTATTTTACTCATGAACCAAAGTGGATTGTGATACCCTAATAACGAAAACCGTAAGCTAGATACAAACGAATAAACGATAAATTATAATAATTATTATTATTTAAAATATTGATCTAAGCACATTTTTGCACTTATTGAAAATTGAATCTATGAACTTGTTGAAATGGTCTGAAATAACATAGATAATTTTCAGCAAATATCTAGTCTAATCTATCGAAGGTATCCGACTCGATATCTCCGGGTTAATTTTGTTGTAACATTCAATAATCAAGTTTCCTTCTAATGAAAACTATTTTCATGTGCAATCGTCTTTTGTTAAATCTATTTTTCCTGGTTAATTGCAGAGTTTTTTTGTAATAAATCCCTTTAGAGAATTAGACAAGAGAATTAAACAACCATTTCATTTTTCCTTTGCTCGACGAACGATGTCTGGTTTGAATTAAATTCGGAATGAATTTTCCGTTAATAAAATCTTCAACGGTAAATGCATGAAAGTTGGGTTGTGGAAAATAAAATTTAAAATAATCGTTGGTTCTTTCTACTTGTAAGTAAGAGATATCAAAGAAGTCAGGGAACTTTTCATGATTTAAGCATATGGGAAAGTTGAATAAAGGGTTTTTGGATTGATTTTTGTCTGGAGATAACCTAGCCAAAGCAAAGTTTAAATTTTTACCCCTAAAATAAGTATGAGAAACACAAGTTTGGAAATTGGTAGTATTCAATCGGGCAGCACTGGGTTTTTGAGGTCTTTATATTCAATATTATTAAATAAATTTTGGCTTCAAGAGAATTTAAACTCTACCAAGATTATGAGAAATGGTGAATTGAAATGAAATTTGAAAAAAATATTCTCTTTTCTAAAAATAACCCATGTTTATCCCCTAAAAAACTTCAAATCGATAAAACTATTCGGAAGGAGAAAATATTAAAAACCACGTGATACAAGTAGGACCAATTGGGTTATCTCTGAAAGAGAAAATTAATTCCTTATTTTTCATTGTAAAAATATAAAGTTAAACTTGGGTTGAAAAAAAAGTATTACGTAAATTAAGAAGACATATTTGAAGGCATGCGTGCAAGAGAATGTGCAATTTGGAGAGAAAAGAAATTCTCTTCCATTCCCAAAGGAGTCTAAATAGGGAGATTTATAATGAGCATTAATTCTACTTTTTTTTCTTATACATTTCCCATATATACAATTAGTCTACACTTGAATTGTGCTGTGCACTCTCAGGGTTTTTTATGGTTGAAATATTTCCCTCTCTTTTCCAGGATTATCTTTTTTTCAAGGAAAATCTGGTTCATATTAATTGGTAGATAAAAAAATGTTAGATCGACTAGACACAGAGGGTGTTGCGTGATACGTGCATGCTAGTCAGAGACGGCCCAGACAAGTTGTTGAGAGGAAGAGCTAAGTGTTGAATCTGTTTTACAGAACTTTGAGTCTGGATCTCTGTAACCTTTTATTTTAGAATCTACGTTTTAAAGTGTTAAAATTCGGACAAAACTCAAAATTATCTAAAAGGATTGAGATTTTTCATACGAATGAAAGCCGATAAAAAATACTTTGAAGATGATGAAAAAATAAATTTTGATAAACATTTTAATCCTACAGGGTGAGAAAATGTGTCTGATCCTAAATAAAGTGCAATATATCATTTGAAAAAAAAACGAAAAAATCTCAAGAAAATTCTTCGTCAACTTCTCTCATCAAAAGTCTGAAATATCAAGTTTAGACGCCGTAGTACTCTGAGATTTCTTTATTTGACAAATAGAATAGAAAAATATTTGATAATTCTATAAAGATGCAGAAGAAATCCTAGTTATCGGATATTTGGACAAAAATATAAGCTTGTAAGACACAACGGGCTTGAACGGTTTAACCTTTAATCGAAACCATTGAAAAATTATTTCAAAACTAAGAATTTTTTTTTCTGACTTAAATCTTATCAAAAAAGAGTCGATCAAATTTTTCTTAGGCTTATTTTGAATTAAAAAGAAGTCCCCTCGAAATTATGTAGAGTTGAAGATTGAAACAACTTTCAAGCACTAATGTGAATTTGACGCGATGACCAGGGCGATCAAGCAATCATTTTTTATTATTCAATTGAACTCTTTTGGAGACATGAATGCACAATATCAGCGATTGTAAGAAAAAGACCAGCAGAAGACTTCTCTGCAAAAGACTTTACACTTTTGCACAAGAAATTCTTACAAAATAAAACTATGAAAATTTTGAAGGCATTAAACATTACGCCATTCTTTTTGACACTTGTTATCTAATAGACTGATCAGTGATTAGATTTACCTACAAAATCACGTTCTATTTATTGTCGTGTATCAGGGTTGAAAATTAAATGTTAACCTTACTTATTTAGCTTCCGGGTATTTGAGGACAACGTCTGAGTCGAATGGCAACAACCCAGTCTATTCCGAGAACCAGTCCCCAGTAACAAGTCAGAGATCTTCATCGATCAATATAGGAACAGCGTCACAAAACGACTACCTTCGCTACAGTGGCACGAACAGCTCCGGCAGCATCCTCTGGCCCCTCCCGCCCATAACGACCAACCATCAGCAGATTTCCACATCGCCACATTGTGATACCCAATCCCCGTCGCTGACCTCCACCCATCAATCTTCCACCCAAAGCTCCCACATCGCAAAGTCCTCCCAGAATATGCACCAGAATAACGGGGACCTTCATGGCAATCAGCCGAGTGTCAATTCTAAGTCAAATAAGAAAGAAAGTCATAATAGAAGTCAGTTGTCCTTTAGTTAATCTATGAAAGAAAATGGTTGGAATCTTCTTTCCTCGAATTTATCATGATTTTTGTTTGAGTAGGAAGACACGTTGCAAATTTTTTCCTTTAAAGTCTGGGGACTCATGTGAGACATATTAAAATCAAAAATATTCTTCTTTCCCTACGTATCATCCTTATGAAGGATTTGTTTTTCATTCAAGATTTTTTATATTTTTGAGCCAAAAGTTATTTCTTAATCCAGGCACATGTCATTTATCATTTGTACTTGCTCCTGCAAATTTATGGCTGATTAAAGCCAATAAGATCTAACTAAGATGGGGTTATTAGGCCTTCTTTGTGGATAACATATTCTTAGAACTAAGTTCTGTATAATCACTAGGCTAGCAATGAGGTGAGTGAAATCTATACGATTATAAATGAATGTATATAAATAGTTGAAAGTATACTTGTCACTAGTAACTAAAACTTGTTTAATAAAAATTACCAAGTCGAAAGAAAGCGGAGAGACTATATAAACACGCAGATTGCAAGCCTGGGAACGCTACTGCCACAGGAATTATACCGAGGAGTGTGAGTACATAACAATGATCATATCCTCTTTTTTCTCTAAAGTCTAAATTAGTCATTTTATGCGATTCAGCTTTTCCTCAGATAATTATCTGGTCAACTTTTGAGAGCCTACAGCTTTTCTAACAGATAAAATAATTTTCTATTAACCATAGAATTAAATTTATAAAAATAAATACACCATCATATTTAGAGCTTGGCAAGTATGAGTAATCTAATCTTACATGCATTTAATATTAACAATGCGATTTATGAACAATGAACAATTTTGTATTTTCTTTTAGAGAGGATTAAAATAATTATGTCAGCATTATTGATCAAAAGGATTTCTATTTGTCACAAATAATCAAGATAAAATTATGTGATTACTCCGAATATAGTCAGTTTTGGCTGCTAATTTAGGGAAGGAAATATGAGAAAAAAGGTATTTAAACTCTCTTGTAATGATGATGTAAGGAATATCTTTAGGAGAAAAAATAATTTACATGGCAAAATTAAAGTTTTTCTGATCATAACAACAAAAAGAATAATTTCGGAACTCTATTCTAGAACTAAACATTAGTAAACTACGAGACCTTAGAAAATTACGGAAATAATGATCCCTTTAATTTTTAGGGATGGAAAAAGAAATAAGGGTTCAGTACTAAAGTTGTCTGTCAATTACATTCAGGAACTACGCAGTCAACTATCTCGGATGAATTCTATTCAGGAGGAACATCAACTCTCTCGACAGCTGATCCCAGTCATATTACAACGTGTGAAGGTAAGCCTTCAAATCTAACCATATGTGTATCTATGCTCTTAAATTTGCCATTTAAAACCAATAACTGCGTATTAGGGATACTAAAAAATATGAAAGTTTGTGTACATTTTTAAAGACAGTGAAATACGCTGATGCCAAATATCTAATTATATTTTTCCATTAAACGTATTATTCATGGTGCAAAATCAAATTTCAATTTTTCTCACTTTTTCAATTTAAAATCCTATTCATCAAAATAGTATCTTTATTCTAACTATCCCTGGTGTGTATCAACTTAACCTAGAATTATTTACTACCTTCTCTTGAAATAAGGGCAGTCTTGAGAGATTCAAAAAGCAAGAAAAATACAAAATTATTAAAATAGTATTTTTTTTATAATAGAATATTACTTTCAAGTAGAACACTTGAACATTTGTAGAATAGGTAGAAAATAATCAAACGCAGTAGGGTGAGACGAAAATATTTTAAAACTTTCTTGGAAAATTTGAACACTGTTTTTCTTAATCTCCCAAAGAAAAGATTATAGAATACCTTATAGGATTTTTTTAATATAACAACAAATATGTCCGACAAAATTCAATTTTTATCAATTTCGTGCCTTTTTATAAATATGATTTTGTGATTCTCCTGTGGATTATTTGATCCATCCAAATCATGTTCACGTTTTCTTACTCTAACGGTCTGGAAGATATCAATATGATCATCTTTTCATACAGTTTTGTTGAATGTCTGATTTGAGTATTTTTTATAGCAATTTTTTGCCAAATTGTGGCTAATTTGGGCGTAATTCTTGAATATACCATTTTAGGTAACTTTCGCTGCTTATTAGCTGGTGTGTAAATCAAGGATCTATTTTTCGGATAAAATATTCTTTTTATTCCTAATTTAGAATATTATTTTTGTAAAAATATGCCTCTTTCTCGCTGAGATGGTAATGATTACGAATTCGATGAATTTAAAATTTCAGTAAAAGTGTAGAAAATCCTTTAATTAAACTCAAGTGTTTTCTCTCTCAGATTCATTACAATTCAAGTACTCTGGCGAAAAAAATGTAAATTGCATGATTTGATTAGGAAATGTGAATCAGCCACTTAAATGGAGCATAAAAGATTTAATTTTAGTCCTGGAGAGGAGGATAGTTCAAGATAGCACAACTATGTCAATACTAGCTCTATATTTTACATATTTAGTTTAAAAATTGTTTTAAAATACCATTCTAA
>JJOG01006011.1:0-17882 GCA_000715275.1 Gyrodactylus salaris
ATTACTGGTTAATGTAAAAGATTTTTAAGAATAATGCAAGAAATGTGCTGTCTCAGAGACTTGATATTCAGATATAATTTAAATTGTGACTTGATCCAAGATTTTTCAAAATTGATCACTGTTTTTGTTCAATTTAGTGAGAAGACTTTTTGATTACAGAAAGGTCAAGAACTTGAGATCTCCATAGGATCCTTGTTTCTACAAATGATTTCAAAAGAACCATTATTAGGGCTACCAAATGCATATTTTTCTTTAAAGTATGCATATTTATGGAAGCCCTAACCATTATCCTCTCTGGTTGTTTTTAATTTACCTACTCCTAAGCCAAGTGTATTTTTGAGAACCTATAATCAACAAATGTCTGCTAAATTGATAGAAGATTGATTTTATCGCATTTCAATGCCAGTGAAGCATCCTAAAAAATATGCATTGGGTATCACTACTGAAGGAGTAACTTTGAGTAACAACAATTAATCCCAGAAGTTGTAGAAAAATATGAAAAAATATAGCTCAGATCTGATTTATAACTTGAAGGAATAATAGGGTGAAAATTTTTTTTTTTTGAGATTTCGACAAATTTTTCAATTGACCTCTCCAATTCTCAATATGCTCTATAATAAGAGAGAAATAATACAAAAATTAATTTTAACCGGGTTACTTTGATGAGTTACTGTGATCAATCATATTAACTGAATTGTTAAAGTATTGATTAATGAATATCTCTGAATCACTTTCGAATCACCAAACCATGAGTAGATCGCACATTTTAAACTCAAATTGATAATATTTAGCAATAAATGCAATTTTCAAATTATTTTGCATTTTTCTGGTGGCCCTAGTTATGAGAGATAAAAGATAAGAATGAACATTCATTACTGAATGGACCCACCTTGAATTCAGGCCTGGGCTCTTCTAGCAACTCGGAGGGAGAATCAATTGTGCCCCATTCGTAGGCATACTCATTGGAGGCCCTCCGCCAGCTAGTGAGATAAAAAGTCACCCATGTGAAGAATAAGATTATGTAGAGCAAGTAAAAGGTGCACTTCTTCTCCACAACAATATGATTCTCCTGACACAGCCAATAGAGAATGCTTATTAGGGCAGGAAAGATGAGGGACTTTGTATAGTGGTCCATCCAGGCAAAGTAGAAGCCGGTCTTGATGCCAAAGTAGTCTCTGGCTAGTTGGATTGGCTGAGTGAAGGAGAAGCTGGACAACCATTCCTCCTTCAAATGACGCAGACTCGCTCTGTCGTGCAGTGGGAAATTTTGATCGACGATTCCTTTTGACTGGAGCTTTACGACTAAAATTAAGATTTTAAATTGGAATAATTCCAGGTTTTTGACTTGAAAAATAAATCATTTTAGAAAATTTAATTAGAAATAAGTTTGCTATTTTTGATATAAATTGTACCCCTGGTCAGAGGAATCTCTAGAATTATAAGCTGAAACTGGAGGATGTTTTTTTTAGACATTTTGAAAAATAAACGTAGAATGCAATTTGTATGAAGGTAGCTGGAGGATGGCCAAATGTGAAACCACAAGATAGAAAATAAACATGCTATCACATGTAAGGTATTCCATAGTGTGAAAGTTAAATGAAAAATCAATATTTCTTCAAATCAATATGAATACTGTATAATATTCAGTGTATAGTGCTTTTATTTTCAAAGATAACTTTGGGTAAAGTGGTCTATAGGAAAACCTTTATTGATTTCCAATGGAGATTTTTAGATAAAAACTCAAGCTAAGAGAAAATGAACACAATTACAAGAAATTAATCTAAAATTCTTTTATTTTGTGAATTAGGTACTTTTAAGTGGATTTTTACAGAGGCTTATTTTAATCCTTTATAATCAAAAAAGACATTTAAAAAATGTGACAAATCCCCAAAAAAAGTCCATTTGGCCCTGATGATAAGAGTTGAATTTAGTAAACCTTAAAAAGCCTGTCTGTAAAATATTGCTAGTTCTAAGTGAATATTGCATCTAAAGTTTTCCATTTAACTATTTCATAGAGATTCTTCTTTTTAATTCGATTCTTCGAGAGGCAACTTTTGAATGAATTTTCTGGTGAAAATAAACACGCAAAGATTAGAATTTGAGGTAAGTAATCGAAATATTTTTTTTATAAAATGCTTACTTATCTGTTCCCCTTTTCCAATGTGAATGTTGAATTCTTTTCCAAAGTTGGCGTGATCAGCACGAAATTGCGAAAGATAACTATTGGTAATGATTATTTTCTCTTCTGTAGTGAAGAAGAGACTGTCCTCTTCATGGTCGACAAATGATGTTAGACTGTCGAGAGAGAACTCTGTGAGATGACCGCCATACTCCTGAGTTAGTTTCTTTTTCAATGCTATCTTCTCGGCTCCAATGAGAAGACTGAAAAGAGGTTAAAGCTATTAGTTTACTGTATTTAATCAATATTAATAAAGATAAAATATTCAATGAATGAAAAATAGAACAGGCTTCAATTGGGATTCTTGAAAATTCAAAATTAAATTTTTTTTCTTGTAAAACTTAATCTTGAAATTAAAGTTATTTCATGCAGAAAAAGAGATTAAAAAATTAACATGAGTAAACTGCATTAACACAAAATCTTGCTTTATCATTGATAAATTATCAATATTCCTTCGATAAAGATGTAAGCAAAAATTATGGACATTTTGATTTACAGACATGTTTTGTTTAGAATTCTCGTATTCTTATACATGCAAAATACTGTGTACTAGTTAATGTTATCAAAGATTTGAGATAGAAATTTCATGAAAAAGTCATGAGATTTAATTAATCTTTTATTGCAAGACTCTAGAATATATTTCACCAATTCTAGCAAATATTTTTCTTATACCAATCAATACTTTATACGAGAGAATGTTTCTTGAAAAATGAAAACCTCAAAAATATCTGATATTACTGAAAATAATTTCCATTTAAAAGTGCAAAGTCTCAATCTCATGAAAAATTATAAATCAAATTACTTTAAAATTTCCTGAATATTTTTGTTATATTCGATACAACTATACTACTATAGTAATATAGTATTACAGATATTCACTATAAAAGAAGAATATAGTGAGAAACATTGTAATTTGAAGAGTATTTTTTTGCAGCCCTGATAAATTATGATTCATAATTCATTTACTAATGCTAGTGAATAAAACTGAAGATTTTCGAATATTGGTAAGAATTCCAAATGGCAATGTTGTAAATTAGATTTTAGTAAAAACCTAAATATCCTCAAGAGATAAAAGTCAGACTAACTCATGAAATCCACAACTGAGATGGATAGCATACTGCGAGGAGAGCTTATGATATTGTTTAAGAACAATCAACTGAGGCACTCGGTCATGGATGTGCGCAATGATCCAATCGACAAAAATTTCATCGACTGTCTTGGAAAAGATTATAACAATCTCAGCTTTTGTCTCCAGAATTTGATCAGACCAGTCCTTTGTCTTGATGTAGGCCTTCACGCCAATCTTCTGAATGTTGTCACGAATGCGATTCAATTGACTAACTTGGTAAATTAAAATAAAACGGTCTTACTCTTATTCATCGAAATTAGATGGTTTAGATTTTTGACCGCATTTAAACATGCAAAGAGAATTTTGATTTCTAGACGTTGTTTCTCCACGATCAACAATTCGAATTATATAAAATGGGATCTACTGATGAGGTAGGTTAAAAGTTTAATTTCAGAATAAAATCTGCAATGGCATCAAAAAACTCGATGTCAATGGAATATTTTCCGATTTAATCGATGATTTTTTTCTCTCCGCCAAGAAGAATCAATCGGACACCGCTCGAGACAAAGTAATTCTTTAAAAATTAATTCTCATCAAGATTCTCAAGTTGCTTTCATTGGACCAAACAAAAATCTCCTTTACAATTAATAAAGTGACCGATTATTCAGTCTCCAAGTCCGGATATGCCGTAAAGATGAAGGACTTTCTATTGCGAGCATATTCCCTACTTGAAAATGAACTTAAAGCAAATATTTATGCCAATGTACAGAAGAAAATAAATGAGATTGTCTCATCACCAGCGATGAGAGTCTGTCTAGAGAATCTCTTCAACGGCACCAAAGAGCAGGAGATCTATTTCAACGAACTCCTCCAAGTAATGACCGATCACATCTCAGATGAACTAATTAAGCTCGTTCCTGACTCAGTTTATTATAGACAATGCTACTGTGATATTTATTATTCCATCCTCCTCTTCTTTGATGTTCACTCAAAATCCCTGACCTCTAATAAGCCCCCTAATAGAGAATGGATCTATACTTTTCAGATTCTCTGCGACTTTGTGGATCGCCGACTGGGGTCTATGAAGAACCTCTTTTTGAACTTGGATGGTCGACCGATACCCGACGATTGGTCACACTATGAATCGTTGTTGTCGTGTCGTGATGTCCCAAATCTGGAGAAAATAAGACCAGTCGACTACTCCTCTGAGAACATGGCTGGACAAATTAATACCATCCTCTCTTGGCTGCGACACTTTCTTGTTGGGGACCACAACATGGTCACTTCGACGTCTTTGAAGAATTGCGCTCTGAACACTCTGCTCAACTCAACAGTCATCCTGTCTGGGCAATTGACACCGAAGAACATTGAGATGATACCATGCAATTCCAGTGAATATGATTCGGAAATTAATTCATTCGGAGATGACCCCGAGGTCATGATGGAGTTTGAAAAGTTCCTCGCCTCATCTGGACAATCTTGATTTCTACCTTTTTATATATATTCTCACTATATAAAACCTTTTTTTTAAATAAATAAAAACTTAATGTTCAAATACACAAATCAAATCTTTTTTTGTCATTTTTTTTGAAACAAGGGGAGGGAAGAAAAAAAATAGCAATCATAAATTTAGGCACTAGTTTGTTCAGTATGTCATTATTTTGATACAAGATATAGGTTCTTTATGTGGTCCTCTGATCCGTACATGTAGGTTCGGGAACTCTTACAGCAGGCCCCGACAATTGCCCATCTAAAGTGTCCACCGAGGGCAAAACATACCTATTTACAAAAAATACGTATTCAATTATAGGCTAAAATCTCCTAACTTATGAGTACAAACTTGTTAAAAAATGCATCGATTAGGGCTCATTGAAGAATAATCATTCTTCCAAATCTGATTAGTAGGGCCAAACACATTAATAAATCAAAAATAAATTTCAATACATTTAAATTCGCGTATCAATACATTTCAAAGAGTAAAAAGTAATAGCATATTTAATACATATTTGTGAAATTATTTTGTCCAAAAAATGAAGTAGAGCGATACAAAATGCAATGTTTATTAGCAATTTGGTCTTAATTCAAACTTATTCTTGAAAGAGAGAGCATATGTATGAGCTTTAGACATGGATTGTAAAATTAATATTTAGTTTCTTAAACATTCCACATATATATAGGGTTGGGAACACGACAAAAGAGTTCAGTGTTTATTTACATTACCGAACTCAACGATAATTTTCATGTAAAAAAAATAAAAATATTAATTACAATCCCATCTAAAAATTAAGAAACTATGCAAGTAAAATAAAAAAAAGGTGTACAATTATCCACGAAACCCCTCGATATGGATATAGAAAAAAATTTAATTACACATATGCATTATTTTACATATTTAATGCATTAGGAGCTCTTAAAAATTTTACACTCTCAAGTGTCATTAGCAGAATTCTACCGTAAAAATTCCTCACGATAATAAGCTAGACGGGAAATAGGGGTTATAATGCTTTATTATACTTTAAAATATTTCTATCTATTCTTACCCTAGAGTTTCTATATATTTTAAACCTTAAAATCAAAGTTGATGCACACAAAATACCTGTAAACGCTTAGATATTAACGTGTTTACATGAAGCTACTTTAATTCTCACAAAAGGCTTGGCCATGGCGTAAATAACATCGAGAAGGTAATTGGTCGCTTTAAAGGAGGCACTATCGTAGACTGGATAATTCTCCGATTCAAAGACATGCAAAAAGAACTTGGGCAACTTGAGACACAACAACAAGAGGCCTAGACTGACGCCAATAAGAACGTTGGTCTTCTCTCTGTTGAGGTTGTGCGCTGTGAGCATCTGATCGAATGAGATTGTATGCTGGCAACTGGGTCGATTCTTCAATGATATATTCTCTATTGAAACAGAGTCAGTGCTGATATCAGTTTCCGCGTTCGATTGGCATTGATTGCACACTTTTCCTTCACTAAAAGAAGAACATTTAGATTAGCTGAACCGCGGGGTTCTTGGATAAAATACTTTAGTACAAGGGTGAAACAAAAGACATTGATTTTGTTCAAGAATATTTTATTCTCTTTGAAAAATGTCAAGAGAGTAAAATTACTATATTAATTGATCTGCTACTATTTTCATTGAAAATCTTTTGAGGAGTAGTAATTGCAAATTATGCTAAATTTAAATGAGAATTTTTCAATGCAATTTAGACTCAGAACATCACAAAATCTTAAAAGTCATATCTTGTTATCAAGGAAGAAAAAAACATACACTTTTAGAATGATATTAAAAGGTTTTTGTGAATTTAATCGAAGAAAACGTCTAGAACATTCTGTAGTCTTTAAAGAACAGTTACAAGGTGATAACAATTTTAGCGTACTTTTATCGAGTTTTGAATTTGGTAGCAAAAAGTATGATTTATTTCATCTTACAAATGCTAGTTAGTCATATCGAATGGGTTGTATCTTTGGCGCGCAGAGTTTGAAATTCTGACATGAATTAAAAGGATGTACTCTGACGAGGTCTAAAACGAGAATGAGCAAATGAAACATTATTGTGAAAAATCGAGTTATTTAAGAGAGTTGGCTGTTATTCACGCAATCAACCCAGGAGAGAAAATTCCATCTAAACTTTACTGAAGGATAACTAAAATGGGAGAAAACAAGATTTTAGGGGATGTAACATCTAGGTAAATGATAATTATAATTAATGGATTAGATTCTCACTTGATCAGCCTTGAGAGGAAAGAAAAGTTAATCTTTTTCAAATATGACACAATGTCTTTTCTAAAGGAAACTTAACTTTTAAGATTTTAACATTTATCCTGAGATCTTTGAATGATTGAAAAGGGAAATGGAAAAGAAAGGAGAAATCAATGACTCTATAACAAAGAGTAAAATACACACATATTCAATGGAGTTCTTACTAAAACCAAATTTTCTAAAATTATTAATTGTTCAATAAAATTGATTTTTTTAGCTTTGAGAAAGAAAAATTATCACATTTTAAAAAAAATCTTGAGATCCAATTCTTCATCAAGAGGATAATTTGGAATAAATAGTAAAATTTACCATCTCAAAAAATGGTCTTCCCAAAAACATACATTTGACATGCTGTTAAAGAAGAATTCATAGACATGTCACTCTTCACTTTTTCTACAACCATTGAAAAATAGAAAAACCTTATATTTCTTAAATTAGAGTTGATCGAGACGTTCAAAAGTTAAACAAGATCATCAATCTAGACAAAAAAATACTTTTATCACAAATTCATGAATCCTAGAATTGAAAAACTCTAGTGACTACTATCAAGTAAAATAGAAAAAATTTCATCATCAAGAGATTCTTTGAGTAAAAAAAATCTGTCTGAAAATAACATTAGACAATCGAAATTCTACAGATTATTCATAGAGATAGATTTGCATATTCCTTGATTTGTGTGGGACAGATTAGGATCGAAGATTGTCTTCTAGAAACACAGAAAAGTTTTGATAACATTCAAAATGAAGCTTGAAAGAACCAGGAATTCTTGATATTATGATTTTTTCGAAACTTTGCGATAAAGGTACGAAGGGTGCCGTGTAATTTGTCCCGAAAAAGCTGAGAATACTACTAAAAATACTACTAAAGAAACGAGCTTTTGGTAGTTATAATTATACAAGTATCCAAAGTTTTGCTAGGTATTCGCATAGGTATTGGTTAGTAAACACAAAAAGGGTTTAGTTTTTTTGTACGATTTTAGCAGACAAAAATATACAAGATATAATAGCTTGACGTACTGGTTTCTCTCGTGGCTGTCACCTCCGTTTTGCATTTTGGGATCGTTTTGGAGATTCTCCCGCGACTTGGGCCGATCACTGGTGAAGCTATTGAATATCCAGGGACAGCAGATGGAGGCATTCGAGAGGATCCACAACTTGCGGTATTTGGCCTTTTCAATCAACATTCTCGAGATGAGCATTGCGATAAAGACTGCTATCCCGAGGTAGGGAAAGAACATTTCAACTGGCACCTTTAGCCAGTGATTAAAGACATTTCTGAAAGAATACAGAGTTTAATATCTTGTTTCTCAAACTCGTTCTTAATAATTGCACTAGATCTGAATTTTGGCGACATAAATCTAGGAAATAATTGGTTATCTCTACTCTGATTGGTTAGTTCTTATAATTTAGAGGTGTTGTTTTTTGCACTCACACTTGAAAAAGAGCATCAACATGAGCTCGAAATATTGTGTAAGTGAGTTTAATTGTCAAAGTATTTTTCCTAATTCTTTAATAATCAAGATTTTTTCCTAAATACTTCTATGATGATATTTGATCACATCAATATGGTTCATTTATTAAACTATCAGAGACATATGATGGGAATGAATCAATGTGCTGGTATTCAAAAAATAAAAATAAATGTTTTTTAACTGGTTTTCTTCAAAAAAAAATTTTTCAGAATACTCAGAGAATTCACAATCGTCGAAATGGTCAGAATATTATTTTTCTTAGGGAAACCATGATGAAGCTTTTCTAAATTTGAATTTGACTTAAACCTTTTCTATTGGATAAACGTTTAATTAACCCTGGTAGATCCTTTTCTAGAAATTTGAAATTTTCGCGGATTTGACATCAGATTTGATTGGGGCAAAAGTTTTTCAAAATTCTGCCAAGTTTAAAAGTAATGTAAAAAACTTTAACGCTAATTCTCTTTAAAACTGAGCATTTTTACTAGAAATTATTGAATTCTTAATGTTCTTTGATCAGCAAAAAAAAGATTGAACAAAATTAGAAACTACGAAGGATTAAAGATTTTGATGTGGAAAAAAGAGAACAGTAAAAATGAATTTTTCTTGTTACAGAAACTTTATAGAGTTGTGAAATCTAAACCCCTAATTACCTAAGTGCGAAGAACACATTAAAAGAAAGCCCTTCATTTCTTGTTTCCAAAGTGGTCCTTATCAAATTACAGTTATTACCACTACTGTATTTGAATTATGAGTCTTCAAAGTTTATGTGACACTAGTGTCTCTGTTAACCCATCTAGGACCTTGGAAGCATTGATTTCCTGAGACACTTCATAACTCTGCATTGCAATGTGCTAGAGTAAAAGTGATTAGATATTCAGAAAGGTCAAATCTCAATGAAATTTGTTTTTACCAACTTTTAAGTATTTTTTTTTCTGTGCTGATTTAATTTAAAAAAATAGTATCCATTGGATACTATCCAATAACTCAGTAGAGTTACCCAAGAACTTGCTCTCAAGTGAGATGTATTAGTGTTTCCATGTAGATTATCTAGACTCATATTTTATGAATAAGAGCTGTACTACAGTTCTCATTCCGAACATCTCTTCTTTAAAAATAAGATTCAGTGCAAATTTGTATTGCACGGTTAATTTTTTTCTTCGGATTCTGTTAATTCTTGATTAACGTTAATACAGTTCTTCGGAAAAGAATGAACGAATTTTGACTGTCAGAGGCCTAATCCTATGAACACAGACTCAACCTATTTATGGTTAGATTTGAAAACAGCGAATACAGAATGCAATAATATAAATGAAGAATTGACCTGTAATACAGAGAATAACAAAAAAGCTAGAGAAGAGTTGAATGACTTTCATCAAATAATAAGAGTTGATTCAAATATAAAAGACAACAAAATACACTAGAGAATAAGTAATCAATGAAGAGGTTGATGAATGAAATAAAATCTATAGTGATTTACTTCGAAAATGTAATTCTATTTAGAAAAAAAAATATTTTTTTTGTATTAGAAACAAAGAGACAGAGTTTACTCTTTCTCTCAGCTTAAAGTTTCAACAAACAATGCTCGATTTACTTTTGAATTCAACCAGTTATTTATTCAAAAAAACTCATCTTTGTGGTGATTTAACTCAGTCATATAAAAATGATTTATTTATTTGATTGATTCATTATTATGAACAAATTCTATCATGGTCCTACTTCCGGATGAATGAAATTTGTTGAAAAATCTTTTTTTTAAACACTATCATTCATTGAAAATCTTTTTTCAAATTTGTAAATCGATGGAGCAGAGGAGTGAATGTATTTTCGGACAAATTGACTGATTAGAGAATGAAATCTTTTGTTCTATAGTGTCTTTTGAAATAAGAATTAAAGATGCAATTGGCTCTTGGCTAAAATCATGTTTGCATACTTAAATTACACACTGACTAACTAAAGTCCATAGTTCATAAATTACAAATGAACTATGGATCAGTCATTGCAACAAGTGATAAAGAATACTTTGTGAGTTTTGAAACCTACTGGGGAAGTCAGTATTGTACTACAGCCACGCCTAGAGGTAGTTTTACAATGATTAGTTCTTTCCAAATCTTGCGAATTAGTGCTTAGAAAAATTAACGTTATAATATACGTTAAATAGGGCGAGAGGATCGATAAAATAATAATTCTTTTATATTTCCCTTATTCAACTTTTATGGGTTTTAAAGCGAGAGACTTTTATGAGTTAACTTAAGTTATAGCAGATTATTGTTCTTTTAACAAATGCACGTAGGTCTATCAGTGTGCGTGTGTGTAGATTCGTAATAAGGGTCTAAGGTTCTACGCATTAATGTGAAAATACTGATTTGGTGACATTTTAAAAGTCAACCGAATATTAAGTTGAGCTAAATAATTGAGGATTAAGGTGATATAGTCAGACCTTATGAATTTATTTTTTCATTGATTACTCAAACTACTACAAAAAAATACAAATGATTCATACTTTTAAGACAAATTTTTATCTAAAAAGTTCATATTTATGATGGATTTTGAAATATTTATTTTTAACAAATAATTTAAAAAAAAATTCTTTTACAAAGATGATTATTCATATTTTAGAGATACTAAGATAATATATAGTTTGTTATAAATTGTAACGAGAAATAAAGGTTTTCTAAATTAGAATTCAAATACATTTGCAATATTTTATTCAAGTGATGATTAGAAGTAGGAAAAACATCAAATTTATGAAATCAGGTTACTTGAGTTGACATCTCTCAAAAAGTAAAAACCTTCAAAGATGCTGCAAAATTATGCCTTTTTAAAAGGTTTATCTATAAAATAACATCTGGCAAAAATACCCTTTTTATAAATAAAGATTTAATTTGTGTATTTTTAAACAAAATATTACAAAAAAGTTGGAGCTCCTAGAAAATTGGTAATTTACGTTGTGTCATCAATCTTGTCAACAATTCAAAAGTAATAAAAAAGCTTAAAATATAATTAAGCGATAAATTAACAAATTTGAGTGAAGAAATACAATTTTTAAGAATACTCAATGAAGGATAAGCTTTTGTAGCATATTTTACGATAAAATTATAAGAAAATAATATTTTGGTCAAAGTTTAAATAAAAAGTTGTATTTTTTCCACAAAATTCAAGAATTATAGACTCACTTGAAGTAGTAATTTCTGCCAATGTCTTTATAGACAACCTTAGCGAGGCCCAAGCTCAAATAATTGTCCGTCTTGTACTCAAAGCACTTTGGTATCATGATCAGGAAACCACAAATAGTGAGACAGAGGGTGACCTTTATTGAGACTGAACGAGTCTGCATGGTTTTGGATTGAAAGCCAAGCCTGAGGAAGAGTAATCGGTCAACTAACAGAGCAAAAACTAGCCAAACCTAATTGAGAAAAAAATAGAAAAATTATTAACATTAACAAAGAATATAGTGGATTTATTTATTAAATCTACGTTATTTTAGTTTGAATACATTTACATTTCAGTTAGACCATGCTGTAATACGAACCGGTTTAGGTGCAAAACTAAAAGAATTTGTAATAAAGATTACAATTATTTTACATTTGAATATTTTTTCATCTCTTTCTTTAAATCAATACAGTAGTTGAAAAAACTCTAAATCAAATTTTATTGGGCAAAAAATACATTGATAGGTTAGCTTTGCTTGTTCTATAAATAATTTCCCAGGTGAATTATTATCGTTATTTCAATAATTATTAAGAATTATTTCTTGAATCATCGATTTTTTGATATAGAAATCAAAGTATGACTACTGGTTAATTTTTGACCAGGTTCCTAAATATTCTAAAAAATATACCTACGTTGAAGTCAAAAAAAATTTATTAATAGAAAATTAAAAGGGTGAAAATCAAACCAAATTTGCGTAAGAGTTTAAAAAATTTTGGAATCAAAATCTATTTTCTATAAAACTCATGATAAATAAAATTTCAACTCACGACAAGAATTTCACAAAAAGAAATTAATGGAATAGCAAATGGAATGATCTGAGCGGTAAATGTGGAATACATGACCATCTGTTCTTTATAATCAAGTGGTATGTAGCGTATGACAAAAGTGATCATTACAAAGAGAAGATAAAACATGTCTAGAATGGCTATAACAGTCAAGTATAGGGTAAATCCAGATCTATTATTGAGCAGATTATAGGCTGGAATAATGATTGGATTAATTATGATTCCTATGAAGCAGAGGAGAAAACAAAATGCAGCAAAAGTTCGATGTAACATGAGGGCATTATGCTCTTGATCGCAATTATAATCATCAAAGCATAAGGTGTTATTGAAGAATCCTATTAGTTTTAGATTCTCAAATTTTGCAGCAACGTCGGCAGACATTTATGAAATCTGACTGATTTACAACAACATTTAAGTCTACAGAAAAATCGTTGTGTTGATTGAAACAAATTCTGGTAAGAATGTCTTGATTTGTTTAAGCCAGTTTTTCGACGCTTGTGCAATTTTAAATCTTGAGTCTTTCAACTTGAAGTTCTCTAAGACAACTGTCAATCTTATCTTGTATAATTTCTTTTAGGACTGGTCTAATGATATTTTTATAAGAATTCTTTAAAAAAAATTATACTACACATAAATAGTTAGAGCATATGATGTAAGAGAATCTTTCACATGTTACATCTTCTACAAAAATTAAATATATAGAGCGCTACTTGTTTCTTCCTGCAATATACCAAATATTTAAAATAATTGAATGGATAAATATTATATTTTAAATATAAATGTATTAAAATAATTAAAATTTTATTACAGCTGCTTCCACTCGAAGCCTTTGACTTTTATATCACAATTATTGAGTATTTCAAGCAAACCTTGAGATCATAGTTTTTTCAACATGTGAGAGAAGACTCTTACTAAATGTTTCAAATGAAAAGTATTTCTCAACACGCTTGTGAGCCTCATCTCCCATGGCTTCAGTCGACAATTTGTTAGATACAATTTCTTTAAGGTATTTAGCAAATTGTAATTTTGTAATTTCAGAATTCCTATCAACTGAACATAGATATCCTACTTTTCCGTGGATTACGGTTTCCTTCAAGCCACCAGAATTTAGAGCAATTACCGGCCGGTAGAGATACATTGCCTCTAGCGGTGTAATTCCAAAGTGCTCATTTTGCGGAGTGTATAACAATGCATCAGCACACCCAAGTAGCATCAATTTCTCTGATTGAGTCACAGATTTCATTAAATGGACACTCTCCGATATCTTGAAGAATTATTAAAAAAAATTACTTCTAGTTTATCTATCAAGCCTTTCAGTTCATTGTAATGTTCCACGTTCTCTCTATTGCACTTGTCATAGCCGCCAATGTGAATTAAGTAGACTGAGTCTCTAATTTTATTGTCCAATAGGTTCTTCTTCAAATGCGAAAATGCATTCAAAGCGAGTGGTATATCCTTTTTTCTTTCATACCGATTTATTGAAAGAAACAAATGCTTAACCTCTTTATTAAAGATGCTCTTTCCGTTCAATTCCCTCAAGAGTTTCTCCTGATCAGGTCGATTTGTACCATTGATATAATTTTTTTGTTGAAGCTTTAAATTTGCAACATTTGGAACTGGATAGAGAACCTTGAAAGAATCACTGCAATCGAAATGCTCTTTGCAGATGCTTGCAGTAAAGTTGCTATTCACAAGGACAGTGTTGGCAAATTTCATTGAGTAGGATTCAGAAAAGTTTACAAAGAGTCTGTAAATGTTTCTCATTTTTGTATGTTTTGTAGTAAGGAGTTTATCTGGAAAATGGCAATAGAATATACTCTAGAAAATGAGTAATTGGAACAAACCTTGACACCAAAAATCCAAAATATGATTAAGGGAAGGGATACTTGGTCGACAAAAACCAAATCAATGTTCTTCTCCACCAAGATAACATAGATCGAGAGTATAAGCATCTTCAAGTAAGCAAATAGAGCATGAAGATACCCAAAGACGCTCTCTGGCACTGAAGATGCGAATACTTTAACACTTAAAGTACCATCAATCGTTTCCCTAAAGCAATGTGAAGGGTCGTGATAATTTGTGTAGATTTTAGTTTGGAATCCAGATTCTTTAAGAGAGATGCAGGCATCTATAATGGCTCTTTCAGCACCCCCAATACCAAGGTTTGGGTGAAGAAAAACGACTGATTTTTTCGTCATATTTTTCGAATTTCAACCTAATTAAAACCGTCAAAATAATTTAAAGCCTAAATTCAAAACTGTTTAAATCGCTAACTTTTCTGAAAAATTTAGTTAGTAATGACAATAATCTCTGGTATGTTATTCTCTTTTCTAATGAGTTTCAGTAAATGTTAAGTGGCAAAAGGAAAAGTACAAGGAGATAGATTGCGATACCAGTGAGAGCGTTGACAACTTTCGTGCTCAACTATACTCTCTAACCGGTGTCCTTCCTGAAAGACAAAAACTTATGCTTTCTGGACAGATTATAGAGAACTCTTTCGAAGGTATTTCCCTCAAAACCGGATCAACTGTCATGCTCATGGGAACCTCAGAAATCTCGCAGGATAGCAAAGGAGATTCAGCCTCAAAAGTGGCCAAAGTCGAGATTAAACCTGTCGCAGATCCAATTCTAATCTCTCTCCCTGGCCTATTTAATCTTGGAAATACTTGCTACATGAATTCTGTCGTACAGGCTCTCTTCCATACGCCAGAGTTGACTGAAACTTTAAAATTGTAAGCTTTTAATTAACCATTTATATAGGTTTACACACAATTTTAAGATCTTTCAAATAAATTTTAAATTATCAGAACAGTCTTTGTAAAAGCTTAATGAAAGAATCTGAATTTACTATTTTTATCAGAGCAAACTTTACAAGTTCCCGTGCACTATTGCCTCAGAGTCTAAACTCATTATTCAACGACTTATCAAAATCCAAAGACGCAATCCAGCCAATACACTTTCTCATCTGTGTCCACAAGGTATTTCCACAATTCGGCATCAAGGCGCGAGATGTATCCGAATCAGAAGGGGGCGGTTCAGGAGTCGGCTTCCAGCAACAAGACGCAAATGAGTTTATGTTGAAGTTGTTTCATGAGTTGCAAAATGTTAAGATTACTGTCAACAAGTCTCTAACAATTCCTTCATTTGTGGAAAAGAATGGGGAATGGAATCCTATTGACAAGTACTTTACTGGTACTATGGACTGCAAGATTACTTGCGATGAGGATGAAACAGATGCTAACGAGTTTCCAGAGACATTTCTTCAAGTTCCTTGCTTCATTAATAAAGGTTAGTATCGGCCAATCAAATTTGAGATAATAAAATAACCTAATCCTATTGGTTAGTGGGATTTAAACAATTTAACTTTACTCATCGCTCTTAAAACTCTAGACATAAAATACCTTCACACCGGCATTAAGAATAGTCTCGAGTCGAAAATCACTAAACTATCCGCCAAGCTTAACAAGGATGCCAGCTACACAAAGAAGTCTTTATTCTCTCGTCTGCCTGCAATGCTAACGATTCAATTCGTAAGGTTCTTTTATAAGGAAAAGCAAAAGATTAATGCCAAGGTGAGTACATGGTGAAGAAACCTTTAAAAGTAACAGGTTCTAATAATCTCTACTTCTAGATTCTAAAGGATGTCAAGTTTCCTCTGAGCTTGGACATGTACGAATTTTGCACTGACGAGCTGAAGAAGAAGATGGACCCAATGAGAGAAGATTTTCGCAAGGAAGATGAACGTGAGGCAAACGCCATAAAGGTTAGAAAGAACAACAACATAACTGAAGAGACGAAGAAGCCAGACTTTTATGAGGAACCCACAAAGTATGAGCCGTACTGGTTCGAGGAGGATATTGGCTCCAATAGCTCTGGCTTCTACCAGCTACAGGCTGTCATAACCCACCAAGGTAGATCAAGTTCTCAGGCTCATTACGTCGCCTGGTGCCGACATAAAGGTAATTAAACATGTTGAAATGTAATTTCATTCAGAGGAAAAAATCTTAATTTTAAAGATTAAAACGATAATTACTTTGATTAGATTTGTGGTACAAGCTCGACGATGATGACGTTTCGATTGTGTCCGATGAAGACATCTTGCGTCTTAGTGGCGGTGGCGACTGGCATTGTGCATATCTCTTGCTGTATGGACCACGAAAGTTACTCAAGCATGACAACACTCAGGCGAAGGAAGAGATTTCAACTCCCATGGAAACTGATGCAAAATAATATATTTTGATTAATAATTGATCTTTTGAAAAAACAATATATTTCTTTCTCTTTTTCAAATAGACAATACAATTACTCATAAGTAGGGGAGGGGGAAGGGGTTTAAATACACTTTTATGATCAATAGAAAAATAGATGACATAGCGTGAGCTCATTTCTATGTACATGAATCTTACAGTATTTTGTTATTTGGTAGATGAAAGCTTCTTACACTCAATCGTCACCCTCGTTTGATGATATAGCCTCTCGGGGCCCTTTTTTCCCTTGGACCTATTAAAGAAGCCGCAGCAATCCTTGATCATACTGGCCCGATATCTCGGGTTCATCCAGGCGTAGACAATGGGATTGTGCACAGCTGGACTGGCGCTAATCAGCACTGAAATGAGCCAAATCTCTCTGAGATAATGCCGACACCATAGAAGATATGAGCCAACATAGTAGACGATGTGTCTTGGCAATTGCGTCAGGGAATAGAACAACCAGATGGTTATCAGCATTTTGATCATCTGGAAAGAAAAATTCTTCTTTAAAGTACAGGTCTATCAGGTAGACTCTACTAGGTATTTTTAACGCTTTATTTTATTTATACAATTTATTTCCGGACATTGAATCAATATCATTGATTATTTAATCTACTTTAAAGTAGTATGCTCAATATTTATATTTATTTACTATTGTTAATATTTTTTTCTAAAATACAAATTAAATTGTATTATGAAAAAGATTAATGCAATTGAATGAGCAATTCTGTTATCAGATTTGCTGGATCAAAGAAAAAATATAATTTATTCCTTACATCATCCCTTGCCTGAGTATATTAATTAATCAAGAAGTATGAGTATTAATAATTTGATTGAAACAACTGAATACTTATTCGAAACGAATGCGAGATTTTGAGAAAAATTACCAATTTTTATACTTGAAAGTAGCAGAAATGAACAATTGTTTGATAAAAAATTAAATAATGAGTGCTAAGGTGTTCTTGTACTTCATTGAGTAGTTCTGTGAATGCAACTGAATTCTGAATAGTGATGTCAATATTCGTCATTGAAAAAATAAAGAGCAACCCTTATACAACAATAAGTACTTTATTTCGGGCATACTTGACAAGTTGTTAAATGCCTTATATATAGGGTCAGAAAAGTGTACAAAGTGTTTTGATTGGCTCTCAT
>JJOG01006012.1:0-45780 GCA_000715275.1 Gyrodactylus salaris
ATTTTCACTCGAATAAACAAGAAAAAATACATACATAATTGAATCAAATGAATATTCTGTATTTTCAAAATTAAAATTTGTAAAAATGTTGATCTGATTCCTTAGAATGGTATTTTAAAACAATTTTAAACTAAAATATTGAGCCTAAATAAAACTTTTACACCAATTTAAAAAATCAACAAACTTTAAGGTGCTGAAAATATTTTCATAATGAATACTCATACTAACAAGTATGAAAATATTAAGTTTACTGCAATTCTCTATAATTTTCAACCAATATCGAAGTGGAATTTTTCTATGATACCAGCCTACTACTCATCAGGTCATTAAACAATTCCCCTTCAAAAGGAAATTTTAGAAAATCGATAATCAATCTTTTAACCAAACCAGAATATTTGGAAAACTTAATCTAGAAATAAGAAACTTCTATGATAAAATGCTAAACAAACCTTCAGCGTTTTGTGGAAATTTCCTTCTTGCTTGAAACGTTATATCCATATCCCTGTTATCCACGTGCGTGATTGGATTTCGGCCTGAAAGGAATCAAAAAAAGGAATAAAAATGCCACAAAGATTGACCAAACAAGGTGTTATCGGGGATCAAAAACACCCTAGAATGCAAAATGACACTCTGATCTAAAGTTTTTAAATTCAATTTTGCAATTTTTTTTAAATTTGATATTCTCTGCGACTAATTTCTCATTTTGCTAAGGTCAACATAATCTTATCAGAAAGTGCCATAGAAATGATGAGTAGGCATGTCAGTCTAAAATTATGCTGAATTATTATACAATATTCATAAGAATTGCAATCCCACCTTCTCCAAGAAGAAAGTACAACTTTAAAATATTTTTCAACTCCTGTATCAAATTCAAAATTAATTTTTAGGGTTTATAATTCTCTAGCTCTTAATATTAAATGCTTCACGAATACATAGACAGCTTCAGAGAGTTAAGCACCCATTAGAGTTAACACCCAAGCGTACACCTTTTACCTTCGCTTGAGAACCGTTGCGTGTGCATTGAAGAGGACCGTTTCGGCTGGAGCACATACTTCTCCTCGTGCGTTATCGGATTCCTAATGTAATAACGGACAAAGTTCTTTTCGTCGTAGCTGATATCGGGCACAAAGATTCCGTCATTCTTCTTAATGATGATGATATCTTCATCTTTGATGAAATGTCTCTGCCGTGGGATTAGGTTCGTGTAAACCGGTGAGGGTAGAAAACACCGTTCGTGGGACCTCTTTGAGTCTGAGGAGGAATTTGAGGTCTTGGAGGGACAATCAGAGGCCCATCCTAGATTTTTATGTGTTTTTTCTTTCATAGTTTTACCGGCTAAGTCTTATAAATATCAAAAATCTCCTTTTTATCAAATAATTTTTTCTATAAATATTTAAGAATGATGATTTTTTCGAATTGGCCCCTGTATAGGCAGAAAGATTTAAGTATTAGGTGACCATTGACCCAAGAGATATTTGGCAGGTTAGGTAGAATGAGCGTGTGACTAACAGACAGACAAACCAATAAGATGCCAAGTATTGCAATCAGCCAATAGTTTATTTGAATTATAATGGGTAATTTACACGTAATTTTTTAATTTATAAAATTTTGTTTAAACCAATCTATCAACTCTTTTTTGTTTAATTGAAATTACTAAATTTGAAAAATCTGTGAATTTTACTTTCAAGATATTTTCAAGTTCAGAGAGAATGAGGTATTTTTGGACGTACTTTTTATTTGAGAATGAAAATGCCTTGAGCCTCCAGTGAAGGGACTATTCAGGTTCTTCTCGTTATGTGAAATAATGTTCCTTGAAGCTAGAATTGGAAATTATTTCAATGACTCATTTAAATTGCTCATTCTCAATAGAAAGCAGATTTGTTAGAATTGCATTTTATCTTTGCAAAATGACGCAAATATTTTCTTATCAAAGACCATTAATACATCATTGGCATTTAATACATCAGGCTTGTAAAACTAGGTGTCCTGACGAATAAAACAACCTCTTTTCGAAATAGGAAATAACCTAAATACTTATTTTTGGTTAAATTCTCACTATAAGGAAAGTTCGATCAAAATATTTTATTTTAAACCAAAATATTTAAAAAGGTTTCACAACTAAAGCAACAGTCAATAGAACTCACTCGGGGCGCGATCAGGGACGCGGAGGCTTGGCCGGAATGGCCTCTCCCCCATATTTTCCATTGGAACCCTATGAGTGACCGGATCCCGTCGAACTGTAAAGGTAATCGTAACGGTGTAAGACTCTTCTGGAGATAGTTTAACTCGAGACAATAACCACTCACCGTTATTTTTCTCACTCATCCCAATAGCTGGCCTCGGGGGCTTTTCATTCATATTCTCTATAGGCACCGAATGTGTTATGGGATCACGTTTGACTAGTAAAGGATGATATCATTTTCTTTTCCAAGAAATATCCACGTTAATTATAAACTCAACAGTGACACATTAATTTAAATGAGAAGCCTCTTCAATAAAACAGAGGCTTTAAAACTAGATAGCTAAAGAAAATCTATATCATCAGCTTGATAGAAGAACGAAATATGCAAAGATTCGTCACCTGATCTGATTCTTATGGGCTTTAAAAAAGGAATGATAGCAATCTGATGTAGAATTTTTCTAAAATATTTTTTTTTCAATAATTTATTTCCCAAAAACACATATTTTTCAAGAGTTATTACCTATTTCTAGTCAATGAATGATCAAATTTGTTAAACACATTATAGTCTTTAAACAATAAACGGCAGAAGAGAGGACCAATACATTCAAATGACAAAATCCGAGTTCAAGTCAAAACGTAGAACTAACCGCACAGCTGCAAAACTGAAATTAAAAAGTTTGTTGAGTCAAGACAGCCGTAGAAGACAAGAATATCTAGAGAAGATTCATCTTTAGAGATTGAAAAAGTTGAGTTCTTAGACGGTCCCGAAGGAAACATCCAGGGCCTTTTGACCTTTCAAAGACAACCGAAGAAGAGAATGGTCTAACCAGTCTCCAAACGTCTCTAATTTAAACCCTGTTGATTGGCCGTTATCGGCTTTGACCAAAACATGCAAGGATTATTGTGAAATCATCAACTCACTGTGATTATTTCTTGGTATCGGGACCTCTACTATGTATTCAATATCGAGGATTCCAAGCCCGGAGATTGGATCACGAAATTGATCTATTTCGTATTTATTTTTGTATTTTAATTAATTAATGAAATTTGAAGAGAAAAAGAGAAAAAATCGACAAACTCACAATTCAATTGTTTATTCCTTCTAACTCGATAATATCCTTTCTGCGTATTAAAACCGTTAGTACTTTCACTTCTTCTATCACCAGTGAGTAATATCGGATTATAATTATCCTTTGGTCCTTGTGGTGGAAAAAAATAAAATAAATACAGAAATGTGTAAATATACAATACTCTCAAAAAATAAATATAAAGATTATTATTAATACTTATCAAAATATCAACAACCAAAGATCTAACAAGAGAGAGAGATTAGCAGAAAGTACTCATGAACAGCGTTTAGTGTAGAGATAGAAACCTCTTTGCAATATGTTTTAACATGGCTTTTGTGCGTGTGCCTTGGAGTAGTCGCTCGTATTCAACCCATATTATCAACGCATCACTTAGCAGGGACTAACAAAAATCAATATTCGTTCATGATATATAGCATTTTAAGAGTTCAATCAGCCTCCAACTTGGGCGAGGTTAGTAGATGACGATCTTGGAATCTTCCAGTACATACTTGCAAGTAGACTTGCTATTTTTTCTTACAATATCTTAAGAGACTCACTGAGTATTCTCATATGAGCCTTTTCAATCTCCACTGGCGGCAACAGTCCAAGGCCGCTTATTGGATCTCGGGTGATGACTTGAGAAGGTTAAGAGAAAATATCACCTTTTTCAATGTTTCTTTTATTTTTGTGGAAAAAGTCAATATTCGAAATAAAGAATTCGTTATTCACGTGATGAATGAACTAGAATTCTCAAGTGTTACACTTAGAAGTTGACGAGAATTAGCAAAACTCCTTCGAAGCATGTATGCTGATCTAAAGGATTGAAGTTTCTAGCACACTTTGCTAAACCTATGAGACCTCTTTAATATTTAATGACTCTCTTTGTTAAGGAAATACTGTATAAAATCATGAGAATAACAATTAAGAATACTTTTAACTGGTTTAACAAAGATATCGGCTCACTTCTATTGTAGAGGCCTGTCTTGAAGTCGACAAATGTGAGGTAATTTTCATCAAGCATGTCGCGGTAAGTTTTCTCATCGAAGATCACTAGAGAAGGCGATCAGATTCTCAAAAAGGACTCACAGTCACAAGGGACCCGAAGGTTCTTATTATACGTCCTTATGGGCATTCTATGAGATCGAGTTCATGTTAAATTGTCAAGTGAATCTCTGCAGAGAGAAAGCTTAAATATATGTAACAACGACATGTGTGTAGTATATACTGTTCATGGGGAAAAGAGTGTTAGTCTAACGGTGTGTAGATTAATTAGTTGTAATATACATATTTCTAGGCATAACTGACAACACCCAAAAATGAATAATTGATTAGTTTTTGAAATTAATTTTTATTTATCGAGTTTTCCAGAACTACTCAGCTCAAGCTTATGGCGCAAGCAAGACTGATATAAGAAGGCTTCATGAAAGACCCATCAAGTATGGTCAGTTTCGAGTGAAAATTTTTTTCAGAAAAAATGTAGACGTGGAATATCTGGTTCAATCTGATTGGCCTCAATTAGTATTTTTGATAGTTTACTCTAGAACTGGAAAGGGGGCATGCCATTTTTATATTGGTAAAGGAAGAACAGTTATATATGACAATTTAGATGAGACTACACTCATGAGATATGGTCAGGAGAGAGACGACCCAGTTGTACTGCTATCCTCTTTACATACTGAACTCGACGATAGAGTAAGGTCAGAAATAATACTTTATTGCAATTCCACGAGTATCGATACACTAGACCATCTAGCGAGAGATTATAGTTGAAGGCGTGGAATTCGTCGTTGGCCCTTGGCAATTTTTGGAATGTAATTGATTTGTTCTCTATTATCTAAGATAAACCCAACTTGATTGAATTATCATCTTTTTTGATCCTAGCTGGCTCATTTTATTCAAATATCGAATTAAAACAGAGCAAGAAATCAGGGTTGATATTATTGATTGAATAGTCGAAGAGAATGTAGTAATATCCATGATATCTCTGAGATTAACGAATTCATTCCTTGTTTCTACCTCTTGTAAATTATTAGGAGAATTTTTCAAAATCATGTGGTAGCTTTGGATAACGAGATCCTTGGTCAAAATTTCGATATACAGGTCATTATAGGTGAAGTTGAGCCAAGAGGAGAGATGGTTAGGGTTATATAGGGTCCAAAAGATAATCCGACCAACTAAATGGGAGTATAGAATACATGTAATCGATTTTATTTTTTATACAATTTTGGTTTTTTAAACCACTAGTTAAACCAGTTGTTAGTAATAAACCATCATACTACTCAAAAATACTATGGTCAGAAATATTTAAACCACCTAATGTTAGTCCTAGAAAGTATTCACAACTCTTCGATGCTCAACCAATTAGGTGGAAAGTTTAGTAGAAACTTTTATTGACCTTGTCATTTAATCTGAAAAAATCTTCATAGGCACATGTGAGAAAATTGCCAGAAACATGGTATTTTCAACGCACATGATGAATTTCCAAAGATATACTCGTAATGAGAAAACTAAATAGGACTGCTTAGAATAACTGTAATAATGGGATGTACTCGGAAGGCTGAACATTCTCGAATTCATACAAAGTGAGTCTTCCTCATGCAGAACAAAAATTAACGCATACTGACGAGTATTTTCCGGCATGCTAATTTATGTCAATTTTTTCAATAAAATAATCTAAAGGAAAACACCCTGTTCACAAAAAGAGGTTTTAGATAACAAGTATTTAAAATATTTTTAAAAACCTTCTCCTGGGTCGTGAAAGATTGTCCTTTGACTAAAGTGTCTTCACAATCATTTTATGGTCTATATAAAAAGGAGTATATTCTTGTCATAATAGTTGCATTCAAATTTGCTTCACTCTGAGTATAACGGGCACAGAGGAAGTCGGCAGAGTGGCAATCTCTGTAACAACCGCGGTAACATTTGCCGGATTGATAATATCATATTTCAAGTTGAGAACCTTGAGATTATCCGAATCTCTCGGTGTATCGGAATTGACCAGGGATTCGTGTGGCAAAATCTCATTGAACTCAAAGATTTCGGTCTGAGCGAGATCCCAAAACTTGAAAGTCTCCGAGCAGACCATAACAGGCTTCTGGCCGTAGACGCAGCCGGCCAAAAGACTCGAGCCCATTGGGGCTAGGACATTCCCATTGGCGAGAAGGCCGCTACAGCCCAACAAGAGAATCGTCACTTCGGCGTATTTTGAAGCGAAGGCCTGTATTAGGCAATATTCAGTGGGTATCTCCAGTTCTGAAAGCTCTCTAAGCATACGCCGGCCTTCAAAGCTGGGACTGGCATCCACAGTGACCACTGAGAAGAGGATATTACGTTTTTTGGCCTTGATCAGAGCTTTTTTGATGAGATTCGAGTAGCCAAAGATGGCCACACATTCTCCGTCTTTGATGTAATCTGCGGCACGCTCTGAAATTGCCTCGCCAGCTAGTATTATCATCTCCTCTTCAAAGTCTTTGAGCATTTCGACAAATTTTGTTTTAAACTAAAAAAAATAATGAATCATAGTTAATTTTCCACTCTCAAAAAATCATGGATATTTTCTATTGAATAAATATTTTCGAAGAAATATATTCTATTGAAAGAGGCAAAATACCTCATTTATCTTCTAAGAAACCGTGAATATCTCCCAAACTAAATATTTTGGGAAAATTTCTCAAAACTGAAAAGTTCTTAAAATTAACTAAAGGTTAACTTTGAAAAATAGGAATTATCATTGAATTGTAGAGTCGGGTCTTAAAGGGTTGAAGATTGCTTACGAGTAGTATTTTATTATTAGGAAAATTAAAAGTACTAATCAAAACTAAAGACTATTTTCGGATTGAATTCGATGAATCAAAGAAGCTTGACTCACAGACTCAGATTCGAGGTCAAGCTGAAGTTGAGACGATTTGACCTTGATGAACTTCAAAAAAGACTGAACAGTAATCGGCAGCATTTCAGTAACGTAAATCTTCTCCAAGTTCATCATCAGGTTGGTCATAAAGTTCCGGGCAAGATCATCGTTCTTGGATGATTCCGCAACGAGGAACTTTTCAGTTGCATGAATGAACTCTATGCAAAACTCTGTATCGTCAATGTTGCACTGGATGAGGGGCTTGAAGATCTCGTAAAAGTCCTTGTCGATTTCATCTATGCTGGAGTTTAGAAGGATTTAGTTCAAGTTGCTACTCTAAGTTGCATAATTTAATCTAACTTTATTTCTTTTGTGGAATTCTGAAGATGCTGGAACAGATAGATGTCATTTATCCGCGGGACCTCTTTCTTTGGGGTCTCTTTTGCCTTTTCCTTGGGTTTGACTGGAGCCTTTTTGTCCTCTTTAATAACCTCGAGTTTAGGCTTAGGATCTTCACACTTTTTAACGGGCTGCTTACTAGATTTTGCAGCTCTTTGAGCTTCCTGATATTAACGTTTTGCTTATACTTACCTGAATGGCTCTTCTTTCAGCTTTAGTTGGTTTATCGCCCACCTTCTTTTCAGTCATTTATTTTTAAAAATTCTACTCATCTAAACAAAGATTTTAAGTCTTCACTATTTGAGCAGAAATTTAATTTTAAAATTAGATTTTCGATGCAGTTATCACCTAAACAGGTATTGAATCAATACTATTCTAAAATCTTTTCTATTGCAAGAGTCAGAGATTTTCATGAGTATCCTTAGGTTCTAACTAACTTTATCTTGTTAAATGTTGGCGACGGAACATGGTTTAGCCAATCTCTCGCAGTTCGGTGCGACTAATCACTGTATAAACGTTAAATAAATGGGCTAATTGTGGATCAAGAGTAATCGTACAAGAGATAGTAGTATATAATTTTTTTTATTTCGTAGAAATATCAAATAAATGCAGGTTTTCTGATAGAGACTTAAATATTCTAGGCACCAGTGGAGTGCCCAGTCTTTAAATATCAACTTTATATGTTCAAAATCCCAATTTTAATTTGCGGAATATTTGGAAAAAAGAGAAAATCTAGGCAGTTTTTTTCAGGGCGGAGTTTATTTACAGGGTTAAACTTGTATAATCTATAATTCCTGGTAGATGACGTCAAGATTCAAATTCAATTGCCCATTCTGATTTGATCGAGACTCATCTATGCTCATCATTTCATCATTGGAGGCGTTCGTGCTAAGCGACCCGTGTACAGCGTATGCGTTGACGAGCTTATTCCCTGACGTCTGGTCTCCCGAGTGCTGACTGCCGGAGGAGTTGCTAAAGTTACTAGCGATATTTGGCACATTTACAGAGTTTAATTTGTTACTAGAAGAGTTGGCGGACTCAAACGGCGGCTGGCAATAAGTCTCATATCCGTCACTCATTTCTGTGAAAAGAAATGATGAATTTGTCGTAATCGAAATTTAAACGAAAAATTATTTTGTTCAAAATAAGCTACTTCTAAGTAGGTATATACAAATTAAACTCACCAAATAAGGGATAATTATTATTTCTTTGAATTTGATTATAAAATGCTTGGCTCTGAGTTGGATATTGGTAGTTCATTCCAGTCCCGCTGTCTACTGACGAGTAGGCTGGACTTTGTGAGCACTCTGTCACCAAGTTGCTATTGTACGCGCTGTTTATTTGGCCCGGGGTGTTGACTAGAGTACAAAATGAAATTTCAAGAATTATTCTCATTTCAAATAATCTTGAGCACAGCAATTAGCTCAAATCTTGAATATATAAAAAAGACGTACTGGCTTTAACAAACTTTTGTTGCTTGCCTAGAAGATTATTGGAAGGTACATTCCCAGGGATGAATTGCTGTGGAAATTGATTAGCGCCAGATCTAACCGGGCCATTAAAGTGTTGGACATGTTGGTTCATAGTGTTATCTCGACTCTGGATGCCGGAACTCGAGGAGGCGCTCGATGACAGTGGATTGGCCTTTTGATTGAAGACAGGCTGCGAGGGGTAGACTTGATTCGGCTGCTCGTAGTAGCTAGTGTTTTGATGATTACCGTTGTAGTTGAGCTTATTGGGAGCCATAAAGACCGGTTGAGCCGGTAACGGCCGTGAAGAGGGATTAGCCTGGCTATTTGCTAGGAGGCCGTTCTGCTGATGGAACTCGGAGCAATCGACGCCTACGCAGTTCACATCGTCCCATTCAGGTTCTGGCTTACGTTTCGCTGTTTGAGAATTAGGTTGCACGCCCTGGTATGAGTCTACGTGGCCATTTGCTATGAGCTGGGCACTGGTCAGAGCTGATTTGCCACTCTAAATGTTATTTATTAAAACATGCAATATCTAGATTAATTTTCAAATGTTCGGTCTCTTAGTCCAAGTTCTAGATTTGCAAAACATGCAACCCACCTTTGATCTCTTCTCAAGAACCCTCTTGGATGTCGATCCGGACGAGGAGGAATCTGAAGAGTCGGAACTTTTCAGGACCTCATTCGAATCCGACATTGTCGAGTCTGATGACGAGGAGGAGCTGGCTGATGTCTGGCGTTTCTTTTTCCTCTTCCCGTTGGGCGTCTTGCTGCCATTCTGGCTAACAGTGCCAGTCTTATTCTTGAGGATGCCCTTCTCCGGATTTTGCTGCAACGTTACTCGCTTTTCAGTGGATCTCATCTTGAGATTATCTTGGTTCTCGTAATGGTCAAAGCTCTCGCCAGCGGTCATTGATAACTTGATCACATTCGGTATGGCGTTGTAGGCCGCGGTTTTATTCAGGGGACTCTCTGTGTAGTATTTGCTATTCTGGCTAGAGATATTGGACAGATTCGGCGATAATTCAATGGACAGCGGGGATACGCTCATGTTCTGATTGTATACAACTTCCTTCTTGGGCCCAATGGTCTCTGGGATGTTTGTGTAGGAGGACTTGAGCTTGTCAAGCTTATAAGACGGCATGCTACCGAATTTGATGATCCTCTCAATGCTGGAATTGCCCTCGGGATCGGTGCCAGAGTTGCTGTTTACATTGGCTCCAACATTCACGACGCCGTTGATAAAGTTCTTCGACTTGATGAGGCTATCTTCGGAGGCGTCACCAGTGCACTCAAAGTCGTTCTGTAGACCAGTTGGGAATTTCGTCTTTGGAACGTCTTCCTTCTTGGCCTTTTTCGACTTCTTCGCGGGATACAGGGCCAAGTCGACATCGGCTGTGTTGATCACCTTCCCAGTCAGCGGGTTCTTCTTCGACCGCAGTCCGAGGAAGTTGCTTTGTCGCTTCTTACGTAATATTTGCATCAACAACAAAATTATCAAGATCAAAATCACCAACAGCGTCAGTATTATGATCAGAAAGTGCAAATTGAAGACTCCAGATAGATCACCGGGGAAGGAACTGAATTCATTTCCATTTGAGTTGTAGTACATCCACAAGGCATCCAATTCCGTTAGGGACTTATCCCTCAACTGTAGAATGAGATCACTCTCATCTCTTGACTGACAAATTTCTCCGAACCAGCCTGGAAGGCAGAGACAGAATCCCATATTCGTGCACAGGCCACGGCCGGAGCAGGGTAGATGTGTGGACCGCGAGAGACTCCCGCTGTCAAAAGTTTTCCTCGGCAACAAATGACTCGAGAGTAAAGATAGGGAAACTATTTGCTCTTCAAGAGTCTGCTTAGAGACCTCGTTGTACTGGGGATAATCAATGACAGTGAATGGAGACCCAGATGGGCATTTCGACTGGAATGATATGTCAGGATAGGAGCATTGATTGTTGAAGCAATACTTGCCTGGGCCACAAGAGCTTCCCTCCATAACCAAAACCTTTTCCATATACCTTGAAAGGAGAATAAGTTAAGACTCCTCTAAATTCTATAGCTCAGTAGTCTTGAACTCACTTGCACTGGATCTGATTGTTTTCATGTGAAGTCTTGGTGATATATACTTTACTCTTGAATAGATCGGTGTTTTGGCTCACTATTTCGCCTCCGTCGCAATGCAGCATGCCACACATAACGTGTCTAAACAGAGATTACCATTTACTAGTTATCTTAGCCAATGAAATTCAAGTAGTTAGAATTAGAACGAATTTCATTGGTTGAAATTTCTAACATCTCCACTTGGGATGGATGCTTGGCTTACTCATCACTACAGGTCTGACCATCGATGCCACAAGATGATTTAATCTTGACGTTGAACGTTTCATAACAATTCTTATTCGCTTCCCTGGACTTGGGGCCCCAGATCCTGCGACACTGACGGGCCGGGGTGGGACAATTGCCGTTGAAGCAGCGAGCATTCTCACTGCGCGTCTTATTCTGTACGTCTTGTGTTCGGCAGGGATGGCCGTTCTCGAGGAATATATTCTTTGGACATTCGGTCTGAGAGAAGAAAATATAAGTCTGCATTTTTATGCATTGGTTTTCTATGTTAAGAAGACCAAGCATTAAGGTCTTGGCAAAATAGACCTGCCTACAGGCGAAACTAATCAAATAAAAATTTGATAACTTACGGAGCGTCCAGAACAGAAATCTGGCAGGTCGCATTGATCAACAGCATCTCGGCAAATTGTTCCGGAACTGGCCATTTTACAGCCCTTGCAACACCTCCCAGAGACGCAGACAGAATCAACATTCGCTAGGCACGTCCTCCGATTGCAACACGGCATTTCATCAGACTCAGAGACATCGCATTCCTCTCCAAAGTCAATTTGGCCATTTCCACACTTATCGACAGCATCCTTATTGTCGAGGAGACAAGAACCGGTGCCCATTAGGAGGACAGTCTCGAAGCGCTTGTGATCACAGGAGTTGAAGACTATCCGCTCGTTACATTGGCTATAAGAAAGAAATTCATTGAAAGCATTCCATTTTTACACATTTCATTGAAAAAAAAATCCTTTTACACATTTCATTAATGACTCAGTTTATTCATCACTTACTTTGAATTTGATAAAGATTGAAGACCGAATATATCTCGAATAGAAAGGGCAATTGCACTGGCTGTGTGGAACATGGGATCGTTCTCGTTCAACTAGAAAAGTAGAATGATAATCATGAAGATGAGAAATGTCAAGAGTAAACTTACACTCAGTACAGCCAACGCTCGAACAGTGCAAATACTATGCGGTATTGCGAGATAGGCAGAGGATTCAGTAAACTTTCTCCTCGTCATAAAGATGTGCATTTTCCCTTGTGATGACTAAATTCAGAAAGATTTGATTCAATGGCTAATTACAGGAATCGAATAACAAAATAAAATATTTTCTTTGATACCTGAAGACAAAATATATGCCCACTCACAGTCTCTTTCGGGCGATCGTGCAGCTGGTATTCGGCAAAGTTATTCAGCGTTGTCTTGATGCTATCCGATATGGTGAATCGTTCATTCAGATTCCAGACTTCCACCTGCACTAGAATTGGCTCTATTTGTATTTCGGAGAAGAAGAGCTTAGCCTGATTGAAGGTGGCGGAGACGTAATTGATGGTTTTCTCAATACTCTCACCCATTAACAGGTAGAGTTCATGGTCGACAATGAGACTGATCGGAAGACTCAACTTGGCGTAGCCTCTTGATCCGACTGGCGAAATGCTCATTGGCTTCCAGAAGCGGTGTAGGGCCTTGTTGAAGGGAATAAGGGTCTGCTCGTTCTTGTAGGAAAAGTGGAGCATGGACTCAGCTCTCAGGGGCCTGATTGAGTAGTACTCTGCGCCATGGGTAACGAGACCGCTAGATATGGAGAAATATTAGTTATAGGGTTTTCTAAATACTTTCGGCTGACTTACCTCAGGCCAAAGCGTATCTCGAGGGCGACATGGCCCCCTACTGCAGGGTCCCCGCTCCCAGCGTTAGTGGCATTGCCAAAGAAGTTATAATTGTAGAAATCCTATGGAGAAATACCAGTTATATGATGATAATCATAACGAGAAGAGGAAAGAACATTGACGATAAAAGTGTACAAGGTTTATGGGATACTTTTAGTCCTAGGTACATCATAAAAATTATGTACAAATTATGCAGTTTTCTTCGTTGTTGTAGAAAAAAAAATGTCATATTAATTAGAGAAAAAAGTTTACTTTTTCTGTTACCAGTTCCCAGAAAGAGAGATAGAGTGAACATGTGTTCTTTTGGATACAGGGAAGAGAGAGAGAAGAATAAGTTCAAAAATTGATTAATCCGCTCTGTTCAGTGTAGTGTCTTTTGGGGGTACAAGTTGTAATTTATCCTAGTACACAAAGCAAACGGTTCTTAGGATAAATAGTAATAGGAAAAACATGAACTTTATAATAATAATCATGATGACGATAAAAATGTATGGATCTCTGGAAAAGATCAATTCACAACTTTCGAGGCTTAACGTTTTTTTGTACCTTGTCGGTTGAAACCTCGCTCTTGAGAACGATTGTTTGTGGATTTACATGAATCGCTAACGGTAATCGCCACCACATAATGAATCGCTAAGGACTTTTAGAATTGAAAAGTTACCAACTTAATTTTGGCCGAGTTAGAAGAGAACTCGTCAATGGAACATTATTTCTAAAAATAATAATTTTGTCGCAGGGTTTGATTCGAATGAGTTTCGAATGGTAAATTATTCATTCTTTCCATCTTCTCAAAATAGTCAATTTAGAGTCATTCATGGCAACAAATAGACCGAATAGTCCATTTCTAAAATCGTACCCTGACCCCTTGGAAGAAAATTGATCTTGCATCTCAAAACGAAATAGACAAAAAGCTTTGGTAATGATAATTCCCTATTCGAATAGGTTAACGTTGCTCGACCAATGAGAAGAGGGGTTGCCAAACTAATATTCATCAAGACATTTCTATTCTGAACGCCAATTTATTCTATCCTAAGAATGCAATCATTAGAAGGAAATCAAATTACCCAAAACCTGAATCACTTCTAATTAATTCCAAGATACGTACATACATAAAAGGCTATAAAAGAAGACTTCTTGTGGGAAGGATAGCAGTGTGGTTAGTGCTTTATGAACAAAACGTAGAGAGCTCCTTGAATAACTTATTATTATTACACAGAAATCTACCTCACCTCTTTTACGATCATGTGCGTGCGTGGGTATGTTTGGTTAGATAATTAATTATATCATCCTAGATGTGCACACATCAATTTGCTGACTTTCCCTTGAACATAAAATGTACTTTATTCTTTTTAATATATATTTAGTGGAACAGGGAAATTAACTTAGCATGTTTGTGTGAGTGGAAGAGGCACCAGAGTGTGCTGTGGAATGGACGAGGGTAAAAAGTGTTGGCGAGACTTTACGAAGATGGGTTCCATACAATACAAATCAGATTAATATGGTATCATTGAAGAATATAAGTAAAGTATGTATGTGAAAATCTCTGCTAAAACCCTTGATATTCAGTCTCTTCCAAGTGCTTTTGAATTTGGAATAAGCACTGATTGAAAATACACTCTCCGTTGAAAACAAAATGGAGGAAAAGTTGTATTTTTTTTAGCGAGAAAATCGATGGCGGCCATTTGAATTTATTTGTATAAGGATTTTTAACACATCAGAGTTTCGACCATAGAAGATAGATTTAAAGCGCACGAAAGATGGCCTCAGAATTAGACACGAGAGCAGATAGTCAACATGGAAATTGTATTGTTAAGGGACTCACTGTGGATCTGTAGATTGATATGGCCCCATCGGATTCGCGAAGGAAGCTGATTGCTGTCTGTCGTTCACGATTCAAGTTCTTGTATATTCTAAGGATGAACAATGAGATGAGCAAAGAGCTTTATGATCTTGTAAGAATCACATGCAAAATATAGAGATTATCGTGGTCACGCCCAGATTTCACATGCAAGAAGAGGCGCCCTACCTTGGAGGGTAGACAAATGAGGAGAAAAATCGATTTTCATTGGTCGTTACACTTAGACCAATGAGAAAGAGTTCATAAATCAGTCACATACTAAGACTCGGTCTTCAAAGTGTAATTTCAGACCTGGGGAATTAATGGAAACTAAAAGAAGAATATACATTTTTGGATATAACTTCTTTTCAGTGTATAACGGAAGAAAAAGAAACGAGTTAGTTAGGAAGTAAATCTTACTTTTTATGTCTAAAAATTGAAAGAAAATTACATCAAGAGAAGTAGAAATACATTTATTTTTCCTGTGTATTATTTCAAGGGGATAACAAGGGAATTCAATTGCCTACAAGTAGTTTCAAGGCTTAATCCTTAGTAGTAGAATATTTCTACTTTTAAATCGAAAAGGAGCAATCTTTTGGGGATTGAAAAAAGGTGAACATTATTAGTTCTCTGACTGGAAGCAATAATCTCGATTTAAAGAGTCTCGATAACGAGAGAAAAAAGGTTAAGGTCATTAGTTAAAATCAATTTTGATCTTATTGTCATAGAAATGAAGACAAAGAGATGAAAACGATTTATCTCAGAGGTGATTGATATGTGTGATGTATTTGAATATTGTCACTTTCTATCTATTCAAGTCAAGATGGATTAAGTTATCATTTTTTCGCAAAAATAACAGTTTTATACATGTTGAAGCTGAATTAACTTCCGACAAGAGTTAATCATGTCTATAAGTTCTTGAAAATTCTATAGCCGAGTCATCTCATAATCACCGGTCAAAGTGAATGATATCAAGTGTCTTGGGTGTAAGACTGACTGCTTCCATGTCCTTCATCAAGCTCAAGAATGGCCGGAGATTCCAGATTGCTTCAGTCTTTTCCCTGACTGATATACGGAAAAATGCACAAATATTTCAAGTAAAATCTTTTCCAAAAACATGTCTTCTCATATTTCTAAACTGTGTTATTTTGGATATCTTGATGGTTATTAAAAGATGACCTCGCGTGTTTCGCCTGAAATTCAAATCTGTCAATATTTGCATACAACATTTATCGAATGCTCATGAGTAGTGTTTGTAATTTCTCCAAAAAACATGATATAATTAATTCTATAATTATCTCACCGTGTTTGTTGTAGATCCAGTAAGACGTTATCGGCGACCGGTAGGGATATTTGAAATTGTTTATTGAAAGTCTAAAGAGAAAAGTTTAAGTTTACAACAAACAATATCGAATTTCATCTACTCTTCAGAGCTGGGATTAACACACAGGACCAAAAATCAGAATAAGATGAGTCCGTTTCTTGACCCTTTTCAAATCGTACTCAAGAGTGAGTTTTGCTCAACCTAAAAAGTCAGAATTTTTTCTTTGATAACCATTTGAAGAACTGGTAGGATTTGATATTTGCTTCAATCTTTTTCCTCGAATAGATTGAAAGCCTCTGAAACTAGGACTCAACTTGAGTTATATTCTTTACCATTCCTTGAAGCAAAAATTCGTGATTTAAAAAAAATGCCAATTTCTTTTAAAGCTTGAAATGATCTAGGTTCTACAAAAGAAATGGCTTGTGATTTGCTTGATCTAATAGGAAATAATGATCTTGTATTTGGATAAAGAAATGGTGGAGAGGAGGGGGGTATTGTGCATTAATTCATCGAAGCCTTTCGATTAACATTTTCCATAGTGAAGTGGATTTCTGTGAGTGGATTTTCCCTCATTTTTATTTTTACATTGGGAGGAATTAATTATTTCATAGAAATGGAGCCAAGAAGTGCATTTAGAATAACCCAACACTGAACACACGTTAGGAGAGGAACCTTGATGATCAATTTTCAATATGCATTTTTAACCAACAAGGCTTCAAGGATTAAAGTTTTGATAATCATGCGTCTAGCCTTTGTAAATATATCCGGATTCAATGATCGCTTGAGATCTAATCGTTGATCTGTTTTATCGAGGTGTCGAATTTATAATGCAAAGAGTGGAATTTGATTAGAAAAAAAGGGTGTTGTCTGAAGACTCCCCTTACAAAGGAAGAGGGGCGGATCAACATTTCCGCATTATGAATTGTTGATAACGCCGACCAAGTGATCTAAGTTGATCTCAAGTGTGCATAGATATAACTGGGAGCCTTGTCTCTTAAAGTACACACATTCTAGAGTATTTTGGAGACTTGGAAACATAAAAAATGCAGATAATCTATTTATTGATAGGATTGCAAATATTTTCCATCTCTGAGTGATAAGATCGAGTGTATTAATGGGTCAAATAAGCATTATTAGTGATCTAGAGAGATTCTTAATTAGAAAACCTTTTACGCCCATAAACGTTGACGCTTCTTGATATAAATATTAGAGTAATTAATTCTAAAACCGCTGTCATTTCTACAAATTCAGTCTGATCTAAGCGAGGTTGGAAGAATTTTACCCAAAAAAACTATTTTTTGCATAATCTTGAAAATACTCGTACAGCTCCAGAGTCCAGGCTAGCAGGGCCTTATATTTGAAGTCGGATACAAAAACAAGGAAGAAATGAATTTGAGTTTTTCTCAAAAAGAGCAACCGAAGTTTTCAGGATATTAAAATCCCAAGTCCTTTGGTTGTTGAAGTATTAAAATAAAGGGCTATACAATGGACTATTTGGGGACTATTTTCACAATTTCCTTGGTTACATGGTTAAAAAAAGATATCCCTCAAAAATCCCTCATAAAGACTTTTCCTTGGTTATCTCAAATACCTTTCGGAAAAAGTTTTAAAACGTTGTTTAATAATCTTGATTCTGATTCAAATTAAGCCAACTTTTGATAATTGTTTCCAAAAATGTACCTTTTTCTAACCAAAAAATCAAATTTCATTTGACTTTTGTAGTTTACTTGAATCCCTCAACACCTCTGGGCTAGGCAAAAGGCACTCTGGAGAGCTCTTATCGTTTCTTCATGGGTGAAAGAAAAAACATAAACTTCCGTTCTTATCGTGGTTGCAATTGACGCGATTAGGCAGGTACATAAATTATTACGTGAAACAAACAGGGAGAGAATAAAACACGCACACATCCACACATGCGTCTCCTACACCATGACAGTATGTTGATAACAGAATGACGATATTTAGAGATGAGGAAAGAAAGAACAAAAAATGTTTGAGGTTAATTTGCTAGAGGAATTATCTCATCGACTAACGGGGTAGATCCAAACTCTTGTACCTGCTACTTTAACAACGAGAGTTAGCTACCAACTGATAAAGGTTACCCTTGCAAAGGGCAGGTAGGAGGTTTGTGTAGCAGTGTGTATAGGTCAGATTTAATGAGCTTAATAGTGGATTCTTGACCTAAGGAAATGCTTCCCCACTTCAACTAAAGAGAGGGGTTTTGATGGGTCTAGAAGGCGCTGAATTACTCACACTTAGTGTATTATTGATTGGTATGAAGAGTGTGAAAGGACGTGGCAGTTTTGAGAGGTTCTCTTGGATTGTTTGGTCGATTTGTGATTCTAGAAAGATGGCAATTAGAAATACAAGAGAATACAGGAAAAATCCTTGAATTTAATCTGATTTCAGATATCAGGATCAACTCTGAGAAATATATCAGATTTTTTATGGATATATCCAGTATTTTGACAAAAAGAATTCGGTTCACCATGGTTTAATGATGCCCGAAAGTGGAAACTCGAGAAGGATTCAAGTTAATAAAAGAAAAGTAAAATTTCTTTCTCCTTATGAAAACAAAACACTGAAAAGTACACTCCTTTTTTTCAAGATTCTCCTCCCTACCCCTGTATTGCATTCGCATCGTTACTTCTAGAAGACAATATTTGCTTGAATGAGTTTTCCAGAGGAGGCAAATTCAGAAATCTAAACGCTCTGAAGTGATCAAGACTTCCCCGCCACCCTCTGATCCCCCACCCATGGATCGTGTTGCTATTTGTGATTCTATTGTATTACCTCAGGATTGAATTTATATGAATTCCCAAAGGAGAATTCCCGCTACCTCTTTTATCAGTGAAGAGGTTTATTATCTGCAAGTAGTCAGTTATGATTGGCAAGGAATGATGGAATTTGTGAAAAGTGTTTTTATTTTGCCAGTGGGCAATTACTCATCTACTCTAATATTACGTATTAATGATAACAGATTACATTTAAGGAAGAGAACTTTTAATAGCTGAACTAAAATGTCATCAATTAAGGAGGAGGCCTTAGTAGTTTTGTAACATTTAAAGGATCCGCTCAGCCTCAAGCATCTATCCTCTAATGAGGAAGCATCCTTTTAGAAATGTAATTCTCAACTACTCGAGAGTAGCGAATGAAGTTAGTAAAAAGATTTTATACATGACTCATGAAATCTGTCGGCATGGAAATAAATCTCAAAATATCAATTGCATTTTTATTATGAGGGGGCATTTAGAGAGTGTTACTTCTTTATACACGTGTACTTTGTGCATTTATTGTTAATTAGAGTAATTTATCGGCATTTCCCTCTCAATGTCAATCACGAGAAATGACTTCTTCGTAATTACCATGTGAATAGAGTAAATCTTGAAAAATATTGGTGCCAAAGATTCATTAAAAATAGGGCAATTATCTTTTGTTATTATTTTTATAGGTCATTTGATGTAATGTTTATCACAAGACATAGAGGAGTAGAGGTTAATTATCATGTGACATAGGACACACTAATATATACTTTCATTCAACATGGCTATCTTTATATAAATTATTAATAATAATTTATGTCGTATAGAAATAACAACCAAAGACCTATGTCTCATGACAATTTCCCTTATAAATAGCTATCCAAACTTGATGACAAGAGCAATTTCTAATCTTCACAAAAGATCATGCTACTGACTATCACGAAAGTGAGAGGGTGCATGGCAATTCCGAAGTTTAGCCAGGAAATATGCTTCGGGTTATAGGAAGGATGACGCAAAACTTTTGTACACACACATGTTCCAAGTAGAGAGAATGTAAAAGAACACGATACAACCTTTCTTTGATATGGTTATTTATCAAAAAAAAAAGAAATAAATGGTACATGATACTCTCATTTTCCAACATGTGTGCACCTCCACAAAAGATGTATTTATTTTCAGGGACAGCTTTCAAAATAATAAAAGGGAATAATGCTTTCAAAAGATGTGGTGATTTTATTTTCACCCACCTTGGCCCAAATGTTGACGCTTCATTGTCACCGCTGGGTGGGCTAAGAAAATTTAAACTATTTTTTTTAATCTTTCAACATGATGTCGTAATTGGAATCTGTCAAGGGGGTATTTTGACACGTCTGAGTTTCCGGAAGAAATTCATTAAAAATATTTCTAAGCCTAAGAATTTTTTAAAATAATACTTTAATACTTGATTGAATGAAGTCTATAGACCATGAAGGTGAAATCGTTTGCATTTTTCGTTCAGATCAATTAACAACACGATGTACAACTTTCTCTACATGACAATAAACGCATGAAAAGAGAATATTCAGACTATGGAAGACTAATTTTCAGACTTTGAAAAGTAGAAAACATCAAACAAACTATTTTTACTAAAAAAAACTATAAAAACTCCTTCTCTACTTGAGATATAAATAATACGAAGGATTATTATTCTTTTCGCTGGCTATGAAGAACATGTTCATCAATCGGATTTAATTGCCAAAGTGATTCTTGGATAAATCAAGAATGCAGGAATCCTCTAGAGGCCCCTCAACTAATTCAAATCATCTCGAGATCTTTGCAGAGACTGATTGGAAAATGAATATATTTGAACAAAAGCGGATCTTCAATCTAAAGTAATCCTCATTCATTATACCCAAGTGAGGAAATAGCAGAGTCAATGAGTCATAATTAGGGTATATTGTTGAATGAGAACACAGAAAGCTTGGGTTATTAAAAAGAAACCGTCCATATGTAGAGGCATTTATTCCTACACAATGTTTCTAGCCCTTTCTACTCTCTACAAGGTAGAAAAGATTGATGATTAAATAAAAACATATACACAACTTTCTGTGTAAAATATAGCTGCAGCAAGTTTGTGTGGAGGTCAGGTGTAGAAGCTGACTCTCTCTCTTGTATTCACTACACAGAGATGAATGGATTTCGCCTCCATTAGAATTCTAGTTGGTTTTCGTAGTTAATCAGTGTCGAATCTACACTGTGAATGGATTAATTCGAAAATTTATTTCGATATCCTTACAACTCAACCAGAGAATGGTGACACTTGGCATGAGATATGGTGGAGAGAAGGCCACTGGTAATTAAAAGAAGTTTATCCAGATCTCATAGAAAAAAATCCCTTCAAATAACCTAAATTATCAAGCACTACTCACAAGTGGAAAAAAAACTTGTAGATGATCAAATCTGATTTTTCAACCATCTTATATATATTTTTAAATCGACTAGTTTTTACCTCACGCACTTCGTTGCAACTTTTTTTGATGCGTAGTCCGTTCATTAATTCGCAATCCTTCGAAAAATCCCTTTGTGATGGGCAGAGAAATAATGAATAAATGAAGTTCAGACTCTGAACGGGGCAGAGAGGAAATAAAAAGGCTGTATTCTGATTGGTTATTAAAAATCGTGATTCAAAAGAGATCTCTGATCGCTAGAGCTAGAGCTAGGGATTTTCGTTAGGAACAATCGCGTAGAAAATTTCATTAAAATCTGTCGAGTATATAAATAGATATTTCTCAAAACTATGAGATCTGGACCTTTTTCAATTAGCAGTGACCTAGAGGGTTCCTCTCCAAGTCATATGATTTCTCGGTTCGATTTCGGTATCCTCCAAAATTAGCTTACTTTGTAAATAGTTTCAAAACGAAGCTCTCGATGCCAGAGACAATCTCAGGTCGTTTTTATCCTGATGGATTTCTATGGAAAAAACCCTAGAACATCAAATTTTAAAAACTTTAACAGTTTGAGAGATATTAAATATTTTTTCCTCGATGAAAACACATGTGCTTTGTGTGTAACAAACCCACCGCAGTAGTGCAGAGGGAAAAACTAATTAACGATCAACCTTGTATTGTTGGATATTAATATTCCACTTCTCAGCCGTAAAAATACGGGGAACATAAAACCTTCACGTTTGGCAGTAAAAATTGAAAACATGAAATATAGCAGAGGAAACAATGGTCTCTCCTAGCAACCAATGGTTTGTGGATGAATTTGAGTGCCCATGTATAATCGTCAGCTTGCAAGTGATTTCACAATTTGTCAGTCGAAAAAAAGGGAACACATTGTTACTACGGTGTGTATTTTTTTCGTGATGAATCGAATGAATGTTTCCCAAGGTAATAAATTAATTCTTTACGACTCCAAGTGAGAGATGGGGTGAGAATCGGTCCCTTCAATTGTCACTTTGGAAGATGTGTCAATTGGGCTGATTAGATTTCTCATTTGAGATTGAAAACGCTCTTAATTTTCACTCGAACCTCAGATAATTGATGGCGTTGACACTCTCCAAGCTCTGGATTGTTGTCAAATTGATTTATTTTTCTTTCTTTGAATTGAGTTTCATAGCCGAGTCTACCACACTCCGGGGTCACATGAGGGGTTATTTTGGGGAAGAAGGGTTTGAAACTATTTACAAAGTCAGGACTTGGGGAGGCCATCCCTCCAAGAGTTAATAAAGTGTTTTGGCCAGGATGTATAAACAATTCAAGGTATTTTTACATATTTAAATAAGTATTTTTCGGACCAGCTTTCGATAACCAGCTAGATCGTTAAAAGGACTACGGATTAGAAAAATTTCAAGGGTTAAAGATGGTTTTTATGCATTTTTCTATGAATCAATCAGTGAAATGACTGAATCAATTATGATTCTTACGCCCAACACACGGTTATTATAAAAAGAGATCAAGTTGAGCTTTTCTCTCTTAGAAATTGGTATTTTTGGATGAGGGGATAGCAGGAGAGTTGAGCAGGATTCCTCCTGAGAATCGATCTGCAGCCAGAAAGAAGCTTTGAAGTGTGTCCCTCTTATTTTCTATTTCATTTTGAAAAAGGGCTTATTTGATTCGAAAATGATTAGCTTGAGGCCTTGGAATTAACTTCCCAACTAGTGAATGTTAAATCAGACAGGACCAGCAACTCAAAATAGTCTATTTTAAAAGAAAATAGTCGATTTTTTCTTAGAGACTTTTGTATAATTTTTTATTTTCAATATTTTTTTTTTATTTCTCCTACTTTCACATGTGTACCCGAATAATTTTTGTGTCTTTTTTTGTGGAGTAGAGAGGTTAAGATTAATTTGTACATGTGTCAGTGGTATGGGAAGGGGTCTTTGGATCTTTTGTGTGTGTGAGAATGTGAATCCTTTGCATAAATATTTTAATGAGATTTCATGGTAAATTATTTATTCTTTCTACCTTCTCAATATGGTCAATTTATAGTCAGTTATGGCAACAAATAGACCCTAACCCTGACCCCTTAGAAGAAAAAATTGATCACATTTCCTTGCATCTCAAAACGAAATAGATCGAAAGACAAAAAGCCATTCTTATCCATCCAAGAAAGAGACTTATCTCAAAATCTAGAATAAGCACAAAATTGCAATTTCTACGGTGGGTAAGTATTGTAATTTATATCTCTTTTACAAGTCAAGCAACTCCATAGTAAAGACGCTCAGTCATTAACGGTGTCTAGCATTTGGGGGAAGGACGCTCGCCAACCCTAGTAACTTTGATGATTTATTATTGAAAGGATGGCAGGGAAGGAGAAATGCCAAATTCTGAAATTACCTTAGACACCTCCAGCCACTGTGCATGCAGTGTGAGTCAGAGCAATGTTTTCTTTTCCCCCTTACCGGAGAGAGAGAAAAGAGTTATTGCAGAGCATTTTTGACAGGTGAATGCTTTAGTATCAACCCAATACAGGTATTTATGTATTTAGTGAGAGATGAAGAGAAAAGCTGTCTTGTTACACGAAAAGAACGTTGTAAAATCTATATTTCGCTTCGGTACAACTCTTAAATAACACCTGAGATAATTTCTCTCTTTCGAGAGATATTGGTTTTTTATATTTTGCATTATTAAAATAACATTTAGTGTATAAAACTGTTGCTTTTATTCTCTTTCTTAAAAAACAGCTACATAACTTTCTAGGTTGTTCACTTTTGTGAAAAACTTTGAATTTTGAGAATTTGTGAGGCAAATTTAAAAGACATTTTTCTCTCAAGAATCTTAAAACTCAAACTTTTTCGAAATCTGAGTTACCAGATGAAAGATTCTCAACTTGGCATACAACTCGACAAATTTGAATTAGAAAAGTTATAACAGTTTCTAGATTTAATAAGATTCAAAATTATTTTCGCGCGCAAATTTCAAACAGCTGTAATTTCGAAACCTAATATTATTGAGGTGCCAAAGTGATATCATTCGAAAGCCCAACATTTCCTTAGTTAGTTGACGGTAGTTCGAATTTTCTCATCACTCTTTTTGTCGGTGTTATGAGCCTTCACCGTTGGTTAAAGCCTTTTTCCATCTAGTTTTTGTCAGGATTTCAATAATTTGATATTAAATCTAATCGAATTATTGCTTCTTCCTGTATTTTATTTGCAATAATAAAAAATACTCTCGCGTACTCACGCAGTCAACCTACGCAAATGTACATTTGCGTGCATTTGCTGAGGTCAATTTGCAGGGGATAAATACACCTTCGAATGTCATTACAGTTTCCCAAGTAATAAAAATAATCCGTACTTTGAACATTCATTTGCAAACACTCTGTGGTGAAAAATAAAAAATTTTCAATAAAAATTTCTTTTAAATTGGCCTACAGAACAAGAAACATAAATAAACACTGGTGTTCTTCTAATCTCACACTGCAACGCAATCACATGGCAGTAGGTGTGATAAGTGAGACAAATGGTGCCGTAAGACGTTTTTCTTTCATAGAGAACCATTTCAGATCAATAGCTTTGCAAATGAAAGAGAAGGATAAAAAAAAGTTAATTCAAATGACTCATGATGAAAAGAGAATTAATTTATTGTACATTTTAAAAGTGGTAATAATCTAAAAATCCTGGCAACAATTTCAAAGAGAAGCCGAAAAGCAGAGTTTGTACGTTTTTATTGCAATCTTCTTTTAATGAATACACTTGTTAAAAAATGTGTTACACATTCATAACCTCTAGGTTTTGGAGGAGCTGGATTTTATTGCTTATCATTTATTATGATGAAGAATGCGAGTTTCGCTAGGAGAGATTTAGATAAGAATTAAGGATTAGTCACTGACCACTTTAATATTCTAAAGACCTGTATGGTTAGTAGAAGGCAAGATACTTTACTGTGTTATTACACAATCATTATGTAACATGGTATGCCATGATGAGTCATACCCCCCTTATATAGGTTTCAAAAGCAAAGTTCTTCGAGTGGATTCTTGTTCCACTCGGGGGAGAAAGATAAAATCAGGTTGAAAAGTATCCATTACAACATCTCGAGATGGTTTGTATTTATTTTGTTTTAAACAACAAAACTTTTTTGTTTTAAATCCCGCGCGTAATTCAGGATTTTACAGAAAAGTTGGCAACTTGAAGAAGGGAGACGTATTCTTCAAGTAAGCTTTTAAATAATGGAAGAGACAAATAGACATTGGATTAGGATCGGCTACTTTTTTCACCCATCCCCTTTTAGAAGATAACAGTCTATAAATGTTACAAGAGGAGGGGTGGACTAGGCTTCTAGGGCATAGGTATAACCGATATTTAAGGAAAATATGAAGATAAACAATTGAATGATAAGAAGTGGATCTCTTTCGCTTGAGAGAAATAATAAACGAAACTCTTATATCGTGGATAAGGGAAATGTATGAAAAAAAAAAAGTAAATTGGTTCTTTTGTCTAGTGCTAGAGCTTGCAATTTTATTCATTTTAAAATACCAAGTTGGTTCAATCCACAAATATAAAGATACTTTCTCTCAGCGCAAGAACTCAATGTGACTACTACTTGAAAATAAAGATTAATTACGGAAAGGTGTTATTTTTATAATTATATATATTTGTCAATGAGTAGAGAATGAAGAATTAAAAAACAAAATCTTTGATGGAAACATCATAGCGTCAATGACCCACACAGACATACACACTACTGTACGGATGATTAATACACAGAGTGAAGAAAGATAGCTGAGAAGTAAGACAAAAACCTTGACATTTTTTTGATAAATGATTAATTCAGAAATTATAGTTGAAAACAGTCACTAAAATTATTCATTGAAATTGTGTACGAACAAAAGACTGAGTTATTGTGGTAAAATTTTAAAATTGATTCAAGTTAATTAGTTTCACACAAATCCCAACGGTTGCACTTTAGAAAAAGTGGGGCAAAAATCACACAAACTCTCAACTTGAATTAAATTAGTTTTTTACGGTCAAGAGAGATTGTGTATGGAAAACACTCACCTGAAAATACCAAAGTACAGTTGACTTTCAGGCATTGAGGCCAATTATAGCAGTGGCATTGTAACGGCCTGGGATTGCTGTCCAGTGCAGAACTGATTATTAGGACGATGAAGAGTAATCCAAAGTGGTTATTCATGACGCTCGTTGTGCAGGGGTGGGTCTTTATAATCTGTCAAATCCGATTTGCAACATCTACAAAATAGGCATTGTCAAGTTGCTGACAAATGAAATTAATAGTTATTTTGCATGACTAAATGTTTCTAGAATACAAGAGCGGATGTTGGATTGCCTAGAATAAATCTAGATTCTAGGGTCATCATCAGAGCGCCAGAGATAAGTTTGCATTTTTCTATGCAAATAAAATAATTTTCTTTGTCAGCACTATAGCAATAATCGTTTAATAGAGCCCAACTAGCAAGTGATGAATCTATTAACCTCTAATCACAAGTACATTAATAATTAGTGACGTAGGTCAAGATATGGATTTTGTAGAAGTCAACTTGTGAAAAGTTTCTCTCTTGTGTGGAAAAAAGGCATGCAAGTCAAGATAGGCGGTTGTAATTTATGTTATCTAAGTCTCTAAACTAAATATGAGAATTGGTATTCGGGGATTCTAAAAATTATCATCAACTCACTTTTCCAATATCCAGTATCATCCCAAATTTGTAATAATTTCAAATATATATTATCTGATATGTTAAAACAACTTAGAATATTTGTAATTTGATATCATATTTAGTTTAAATTGATTAACGTTTCAAATCTGAAAAAAATTCTGTAGTCTTTAGGTTAGATTCTGTGCTTTAATTTGTTCATGAAGTATGCTCATTGGAAGTTAATCTCATTTTAAACTTTGGCTATTCTTAAAAAGGCCTCCTAAGTAGAATTCTCACAGCATTTAACCTGACTCTAGTCAGTAATTTCTATTTTTACACTTTTTATTAGCTTAGATAAAACTTGAAGCTACTCAAGGCAAAATTTTAGAATATTCTAATGAAAATGACGCTTTCTATAACTGTGATTGAACTTCTACTACAGCCAACGCTTCGCGCTTAATGTTCGAGTAGTTTCTCTCGGTTGCCTTCAGGACTCTGCTGCCGGCCAAAATAATCTCTTTGCATTGGCCGTCATGCGATAAGATGTGAGCGACTCCTTTGGCTGGTGCGTCTCTGCGGTACCCTTCCACAAGATCGGAAACTGGAAAGTGTGACCATTTACCACAACGTTGAACTTTTTAGCCTGTCCTACACCTTGATGTATCTCTCATCATGTTGCTAATAACGATGACCCTCCAACAATGATATCATTCTGGTAGGCGACCACTTCCTCTATGTGCTTCAAAATTTTATCCATTACACTCTAAACCGTCATTTTGGCCATTTGATGTGCAATGTCTCTAAGCCTTGTAGACACATATTCATCTAAGTCGATATACAGATTAGCAGTCTTACAATGGTCCGCACACAACCTTATCGATTCAGGGATGGTCTTCTTTGGTAGAACCACCAGCGGCGCCGCACACTTTGTATTGGTCACCCTGAAGATTATGCCGACCAGATAAGCCTCCTTCTGACTTGTGACATCAGCGATGCTCATACTGAACCGTTTCATCCTTTATAGAAATCATCAGTATACGATAGGTGAGAATCGAACCCTGTCCAAGGCACTAGCCACTGGGCTATCCTCTCGTGATGCATCATGCAAACTTCACAAACTTACCAATTCTATTCATCGATTCTCATTATAAGAAGGCTTTCTATTCTAAATTACTTCCTTCAATCCAGAACCCACGCCACTGTTTTGATTCTAGCAGTTCTCAGTGACTAGACACAACATAGACTCTACTAGAGTCACTCTAGTTTAGAATTATTCACATTTCTATTTATAATGAATCTACTAAGAAGTAGGTTTTGATTAAAATAGCAAAAATTGTATTATTTGTATTCAGTGAATACTATTCACTAAAACTATTAATCATCCTGGAAGTTGTTGTAACATAAAGTATTTCTTAACGTTTTTGGTCTTGAAATTCTTTATTTTTGACAAAGAATGGTTCATCCTAGAAAAATAGGTGGGGTAGCAAGTTATATACTCTGCATATGATAAATCCAGTGTTGACTGAATCTACTTTGAATTCAGACTGTTACTCAGAAATATTGCTTTTGAGTGACTTTAATGACGTCATGGTTAGAACTAAGATTTTAAATTCAGACAGAGACTTTTATACTGGAAGGGAAGAATCAGATTCTAGAAGAGTGCAATATCTATTTTCTAAGATGTGAAAGTTAATAAAAGACTTTAAGACCTATTTTTCTGTCGCCATAGTTGATAAGCTGAGAATTAAATATCTCATCTCGGTAAACTTCGGTATAAGACGATATATATACTCGTAATGCATTTAATGATTCATTTTCAAAATAGCATTTCCGGTGCACTAAAAATTGGTGATCAAAGTTTGTAAAAAAAAAAGATGAAATATTGATGCATTTCTCCTTCAACCTCAAAATTTATAGAGCTGTGAAATTGTGCTTGATAATTATCCTCCTGATCCAATTAAAAGAGTAACCCACAAATTTGTACTCTTTTCTCAGGATTTGAGTTCCATAGTCGAGTCTAAGTCTCTTCGTGTTCACATGAAGGGGTTTCTTTTGAGGAGGGAGGGTTTGAAACTATTTACCACACAGACTCGTTTCGAGGAGGGAGGATACCGAAATCGAACCCACGCCATGTGAGAATCGCACGGGTTAGATTTCTACCATGCTCCTGCATGACTCAATCCACAATTTTGAATTCTCTTTCTAAATAAAATGCCCTTTTTCTCAAGATTTGTAAATCGCAATTACCTGCCTCCAAAAACGAATTAATGCCTTGTTATCATTTGCTAATTGACGCCGAGTATTCGGAATTAGAGAATACTCTCAAACTCATTGAGTGTACCTTCTGAGTAACGTATAGGTTATTCATCCAAAAGGTTCAGTAACTTGAATAAATTTGCATCTTGAGTTTCTATAGCAACAGAAATTTAAAGAACCTTGAAAAATGCCAAATTTTCCTTTTCTTTATATTTTTCGATAACAATTAAAATAAAATTTTACAAATGTCTTGGCATGAATCAAGAAACGGATTTGATGATCACAAAAAAAATCTGAAAAGTTTAAAATCAAGAATTTTTTTCAGGGAAAATTTTGGGAATGATTGACATTTTTGTTGTTGCGGATTGGATATGCTTGGTTTGCGGTTGGTTCATAATGATAGAAATGATAGAAAAAAACAACGGTTCTTTATTTTGATATGTTTTAAAATGGGCCGTTTTTCCATAACTTGAGCGGAATTGAGTTCTTATATCGATAAAAAAATTACTTCTCATTGAAATCTAAATAGTTGATATTCTGCCTCGCCGTGTAGCCATCATCGGCGTGGACGGGTATTATGTTATTCAGGTTGTAGATATGTTGATTTAACGGGGCGGCTAAATTCGTTAGGCCGGTCTGGTTCAGTTGAGCTGATAAAATCTTTTGTTGAGCAAATTTTGTATCAATATATCGAATTGTTTATTTTGAGCTTACATTATTCGCTTGAAAGTACGCCGCGGCCTGATTGATAGCGGCCTGCTGCGGCTGGGTCTGGTGTTGTTGGTTCTGGTTGACCCGTTGATTGTTATGGCCTTGATTGTTTAACGGGGCGTTGGAGAGAAGCCCGGCTTGATTTAGTAGTTCGAACGGATTCAAATAAGCATCCCAATTCGCCTGAGAGACGTTATTGGCCGATTCTTGCGCCTGTGCTAAGAGAGCCGGATCGACTGAATGGTGAAAAGGTTCCACATTAGATTAAGCAGTAAAAAACTATGATACACTGTATCATTGATACAGCCCTTCTTCTAAACCACAGAACAGATCGTTTACATCGTCAAAAAAGTCAAGATAAACTCACACGCTGGCAGCTGAGAGAATAGGGCAGGAGAAAAGTTTGAAATAATTCCTGTTGGGTTCCCGACGACAGCGTTGAAGTTGGCCAAGTTCATAGCCTGCTGCTGAGTCATCAGAGTGTGATGTTGATTCTGGTATTGCGTGGGACTCGAGACAGCCTGCATCCCCCCGATTCCATTGGCCATGAGGCCAGCAATGCTCAATGGTGATAGGTTCATCGGCATCATCGGCGCCTTTGGCTTCGTCACCTTGGTGTTACTACGTGCAAACTCCAGACGCATATGTTGTATTCCATCTGGGTCGAATTTTACGCCCTAACAATTTATTGTGGAAAATAAGATTATTCCCTTCAAAAGCATTCATTGTGCAAATGTGAGTGGTTTCATTTGGGTTGGGCAGTAATATGACAATTTATCATTCATACATTCAATATTCGCTCAACATGAAGATATGTGATATTATTGAATAAAATGCTACTTGTGAGTATATTCCGAGAGGTACATTGAAATAAGACCTTATAAAATCTCAAGGAAGCTTGTAATATTCTGATTTTCATTTCCCACTTATCTCATAGTAGGTTCTAGACTATGCAAAGCAAACCCAAATACCGAGGTGTTTCATAAAGGAAGAAGGAGTGAAAAAATTAAATTAATGAATATTTAGAGTTGAAATGAACTCTCGCTACTCTCGACCTATATCGAATGTAAGTCGATATTTTGCATCTCATGTGCGCAAACACTCACACATACACACAGAATTAGGATTTATTTACTCAGAGGGCCTAATGGAGGTTCAAGTGAGATCCCAACACTGTGAAAGACTTTCTTTTGTCCGGGAAAATCAAATTTAAAGAAAGTAAATGGTGATTGTGAGCGAGTAAGATTTTTCGATTGGTTTTAATTTGGCATCTTTTTTAAAGCGATCTCAAGTGGGGAAGGCTCTAAGTTGATAATATAAATGGATATAGATGTATTTAAATAGTGTTGTGCTCGATTTCTATTGTAACATTTAATGCTTAGTCGAGAAGGATACACTCGAATTTCATTGGCTCTCAAATTCTATTGGCCAAGCTTTTGCTAAAATTATTGTAATGAGTCACAAAGAGTAGAAAGATTTCTCTCATTACTCCTTTTTAAGTGGGCACATAAATCTTATGATTGATTATTTAAACGTGAAGATATTAATTAATAATTGTATGTCAATGTTTATTTTGTTCAGTAGGGTAGGGGAAAAAGCTAATTCAGTTCAATAAATGTTACAATAGAAATATGTATGAATTTAAGAAATTTTAGACAGAATAATAAAATGTGAAGAATACCTTTTTTACTTTTATTTATAGGGAAATAGTTTTCAATCTAAAATTATGAATAGAAAAAGGTATTTAAATCATATACATTTGACGTATGATTAAAGAATGTACATATTTAACATAAACTTACCTTCAAATCGGACATGGCAACCTCAGCCTGCTCGCGCGTTTCAAATGTAACAAATCCGACTGGCTGTTGTTGGAAGAGAAAATAATTAATTAATTTAACAATCCTTTTCAAGATTTATCAAGCTAGCCTTCTAATGAGTAAATGACCTATTAAATAAGGGCTAGTAGACGCACTGCAGTTAGTTTGCCATTTTTCCCAGCTGGCTTTAACGTGCTAGATAAGTAGCCCTGTAAGTTATTAAAAAATTGGAATAAACACACCGATATTCGTTTGCATTTCCAAATTGAGGGTCAATTGAGGAGGCAGAGCATTGATTTGAAGAGTTGACGAAGATCGAGGAAAGAAAGAGATTAATGATTAGAATTTGATAATCAATTAATTTGGAAAAATGGGATTTTAAAAATGCATTATTTACACACTGCCCATATATCGATACCATCTTTCGGTGGCGAACGATATACAGACGATACTCATGAGGATGTGTGACTTTCATTCAGTGCGTAAGTACAAAGGGGCAGACATTTTTGGCTCATTCATCTATCCACTCCCCACTCCCTCATAGTAAGTTGATTGATTTTTTAAATTATTGGTGATAAAGTTTGTAATATTTATTTCCTTGTAGTTAACTTTGGTATTTAATGGAAAAAATCAATTAATTCAACAAATACTTTACCTCTCACCCTAAATAACCAGTAATATTACAAGATCCTTGAATAGAAAATGGAGATAACAGAAACATGTTTTAATTCAAGTTGATTTTTATAATAATTCCAGAAAAACTATAATATCTCCTTTAAACAAGAGGTGAATAACAAACATCAATTACACGGGGATGTACAGGGATTAGCACTTGTGTTTCAATAAGAGATCAACGTTTTCCACTATTTTCTGTTGGTTTCGATAGGCAGATTGACCAATTATATTCAAGCTCGTAGCTCTGTCCGACTGGCTTCAAAGCTCATTCTTGAAAATTTTCCTTCTCTACACTTTACAACTTTCATTGAGAAAAAGGTGTGAAGACATTTAAGGAATAGATTTGGTGAATACTTTTATTCTTGTTTGGAGGATTACTACAAGATGATACACGCGCCCCCAAGAGAGGACCCACCTTATTTAATTGCAGAGTCACATTTCCGTAAAAATCCCTTCTCAGGTCAAGGAAAATATTGGGAAAGACTTGACAAAAAAGAGCGTGTATGAATGTGTACACTCTGCAAAATAGTTCTTACATGCATAAGCTTGCCCATTTTTTCACTGAATGATTTCAATTGAGCGTTTATAAAACCCTAGAAAGAAATATATTATATTTCAACGACCCTTGGTGCAGGAAGAAGGTCCTTATAAGATTAATGTACACAACAAAAGCTCACCTTGTATCCCCGGAATAGGAGGTACAACTCTCTGGCCTTTGTGTCCAACGGCAAGCCACTGACAAATAGGGTTCGTACCTAGAAGATAAAAATTAAATTGCAGTGAATGTGCCAAAAAGTTTTTTCTTTTCTGGCTGCCATGTAGGCATATTGCGCAATATTTAAATTCAACCTTTAACAATTCTCGTTGTATTCTCAGACGAATGCCTCTTCAAATGATTCATCTACACTGAACAGGCGAAAACGGTGTGTTTATATGTCAGATAAATACTTTCTAGATAATCAAAATGTCAGCCTCATAAGATAATCAAAAAAGTATACCTCCAACCAATATTGCACACCAATATATGCATTAAGATCGATAATTATAGTTGGAAATAAAATTTTTTTTTTGATAAAACCTAGCAATAAGTGCAATTATCAAAGTTCCATGATTAACCTCTAGTGTGCAGATTGTTATCCGCTTCTCCAGTCATATAATCTAGTGTGGTATAAAAAGGGAAATTTCTGACAGCTTCAAAGAGAAAGGCTAACCCTCTATATTAAAGAAAACTGTTAAAATTCCAGAAGCACCATTTTATCTCGTAACCATAGATACATAATAATATTATTTCGTTGTCATGACAATCATTGTGTAATAACAAAAAAAATAGAATACATAACTTGAGACATAAATATGAGATAGCTGCGAATCAAATTTTCTATGCTTTGAGAGCATTATAAATCTAGAAAAATTTTGACCATTTAGAGATTCGATTAGGGTCTTTCTTCACGAGGAATAAAATTTGTGAATTACTGAAATATGCGTTATGTAAAAGCAGATTTTAGGTAATATTCATTCGTGTGACTCAACCCAACTAATCATGTAAATTTAGAACCCTCATTTTATTTATATCGAGAATTGACTTTCCCTCCTTCCCCATTATAACCCCTCATGTGGACTCGAAGAGAGTTGGACTCGGCTATGAAACTCAATTCAAAGATATCTTTCTGGTTTCCCAGGCATTAAAGTAGGCGAGAAAGTTACTGACTCCAACATGGCAAATATGAATTCAAAGGTTTCAGGCCATGTGGTTTTACGGTTCTCGGACACCCCCATTAGGGCAACTTTCCTCTACGCTATCTCTGTAATAATTTTGAAGTAGGTTCAGACTCACTAAGCTTAGTTCGTTACGTGGATCAGTTTGATTAATTACATTGCTATCTGTCGCTTGAATTTCATTCATATTCAAACGAGAAGGTATAACTCTAACTTCCTCTAAACGTGTCCGCCTTTCCACTGATCTTCTGCTAGTGCGCCAACAAATCTTTATATTCTCAGTGACATTCGTCAACGAGTTTCTCTCTCGTGCAGTGAGAATTCTTTTAAAGTGAACGCAGAGAGCTTACTGTACTAGTCAATTAATGAGATATATATATATTGAAAAATGTTATATAATGTTTATAGATTATTTCATTCACGGTGGTTTATTGCGCAGAAAGTCACTCGAATTTCTTGAGCGTATTTCAGATCATCTCAAAAGATACACTCCTTACTCTGATCGATTGTGCAAGCATTTCATGGGTTGAGATTGAAATAACATCAACTTATTCTCAAGGTCTAAAGACTTGCAGGTACAGATCAAAAAGTAGCAAATTTATTTTGCACCCTTTGCAAGCCACTTTATAGAAATTCATTTCGACATCAAAACCCCTCTTCTTCATACATGAATTACCTCTGTAATAACCTGTTTTCTTACAGCAGCAATATAATTTCGTAGAAAATTAATTGTTCTAATTTTTACCCCTGGGAAGGTTTAGGGTTGTAGTTCTTTTCTCTCATTTTTTCATTCTCTTCTTGTGTATAAAAATAATCCATCTTCAATCTGTAAGAAGTTTCTGATGTGAAAAAAGTGGAAAAAGTTCTTTCTTAGGCAATAAAAGATGAAGAATTTACTAATTTCAAAATCGATATCAACTTATGTCACTGAATTTACACGAAGGAAAACAAGGGAACTATTTATGCTTTCATTGAAAATAAGAATCAAAGAAGACGAGTGACTACTATTTGTTTCTTCGTCATGATAATGCCAGACCTCATATATCTTCGGAGTCCTAAAAGCAAGAAGTTCTTGAACATTCCCCACCTTCTCTAGATCTTGCCCCCATCAGATTACCATCTCTTCCGATCACTACAACATCGCATGAAGTTAGAATGGCTATCGATGAATATATCGCCTCTAAAGACAAGATGTTCTGGTCCAAAGGTATAAACACATTTCCATTAAGACGGCAGAAGACCATTGATCCGAATGGAGATTTTTTTTAAGATTATTTTTTCATAAGTGCGGATTGAGATGATTCGACCCAATATCAACCAACATCGAGGACTAGAGATTTGACTAGAAAATCCATTAAAGTTTTTGTTATATTGCATTTTTCATACCATAGATATTTCTTTGCCTTTTTAAGATGAATTGTGACTCAAATATAGTTCTTCAGAGTTTCGAAAACGCAAAACTTTACCGAGGGGAGAAGGGTTGCTAGCTAAATGTTTATACTGTAGAGTTGTAAAATAAGATAATACATGTATTATTTCACTGTGTACATTTTCACAATGTGAAAATACAAGAGTCGAAAAACATGCATATTCGAAAAATACACATTCTTAATTAAATTTGATCAAAGTCAGCAGAAGACTAATTCAAACATCCATTTGACCTGAAGTAAATCAGTGTTACTCAATGCAATGAAAGGGTCGAAATCTCTATCCTTCGGATGATACAAGAGAAAGAAAAATGCACAAATTACAGACAGATGGGGGGCGTGTTTGTGTGCTTGTGCTATTCAGAATCTCTTATACGTTCGAGGTTTTGGAAGTAAACAAATCTTTGAATTGTGGTGAGTGAAAAAAAGTTATTTTCTTAAAGATGATTAACCCTGAAGAGTAACGTTGGATACGGATCAATTTGAGAATGATATTGAAAAAAGTTGAAATTTTCGAAAAACTTTTTACGGCTAGCAAGTTGAAGCTTGTTTTCTCTAGGACAAGCAACCTTGAAGAAAACATGCGGCTTCTGATGTGTGATATTTTCATAGAAACGATACACTTTACTCAAGCAGAGGCGTAATCTTAAGGGAGACGAAACACGTCTTTAATTGATGGCAACAGGTTTTCTTGAATACTGTAAATATTTAGCTTTATTTAAAAGTTGAACAGAGTTATTAATTTGACTCTGTCAAGTTAAACGTTTCATCCTTTCAAATGTCAAATTTTGTAAAAAATGAAATAAACCTTACACACTTGAAATTAATATAATTACGACATGTTCAACTAAGCAGAAAACATGTAATGTAACATTTTGAAGACTCCTTGATGCAAATTTTGCAAAACCTAACCCTATAACAGGCTTAGATAATTTTATTCAAACAAATCAGTCATCTTGATAAGGCTTCTAATGAAATGTTAGATAATTAATTCAAGACTTTGGTGAAACCCGTTTGAATTTTGCATAAATTTGTATCTAATATTTCATTTGAGAATATTTTATGCAAATTTCTTCTTATACGATTACACTTCTCTTACGTTCATAGAGAGGGTGGATTTGTTAGAGCTGAAGAAAACCCCAAAGGTTAACTATTTTCCCCTTTGTAACGTAATTTTTGTCTTTTTAAATTTTTTGACATTTTTGTCTAAACCTGTTTCGACGGTATCACCGTTTGCGTAAAGGGTAAGTGGATGATATATTATCTTCGTGAAAACGAAATCTTCATTTTAGATTCTTTAAGATCAAAAGTCAATGCTAGAAAATTAATTTTAAATTCTCACAAACAGGTCAGAGTTCGGAACATGGTTTGAATCAAGGGCATCAAGAAGCTACTTGAACCTCGGGAGAGGGTTATGTTAAAGGGTGGTGACTATTTTGATAGAAAAACACAATTTTCGAACGACCTACTACACATGTTCAGTATGGGAAAATTGTAACGGTTGCAAACATGTTGCAAAGTTAAAACATGTGATGGTTAAGAAAGAAAATGTGGAATTCCTCCTCTACTTCTGAGTAATGCCTTTCTGCTGTTGCATCATCGTGATGAGAGAGGCTAGACTGTGAACACGAAAGCAGAGAAAAACCAAAAGTTTATTGAAAAAGATTAATATTTATTTTACAATTAGAAAAGCACTCGATTTATTATTTCTTTTCACTCTTTCGTAAGTACTCAGAAGAATAAATATATATTCTTTTCGTGAACAAATTCTTATAATAATATATATCTAGAGAGAGAAAAAAGAACTCAAGAGAAAAGAAAACGGTAATCGATAACGGTTAACTTTGAAAAAAATATATAAATACTATAAATTGTAACGCTTTCTGTTTGAGAAATTATTTTTTTTGTAAAACAAGTATTAGAAATTTTTGAATTCCTAGTACACTTGTTTTAGAGAAATATTTGATAATTCAAAATCCCTTTGAAAACAAGCCAAAACTGCCAGATTTTGTGAAAATGATCCTACTTTTGATAATCTCTGAAAAGAACTTAATCCTGATTTAATCAGATCTAAGTTTCTCTCGATCAATGGATTATTTGATTTTAACCCTCCTAGGCTCACAGTAACATTTTTGTTACATCTCACTTGTAGGCTCATAACTCGGACAAGAGATGTGATAAGAAAATTCGAACTACCAGCAACTGACTAAAGAAATGTTAGGCTTTCGAATGACATCACTTTTGCACCTCAATAAGATTAGTTTTCGAAAATACAGCTGTATGAAATTTGGGCGCGAATATAATTTGATTTTTTTAGTAAATCTAGAAACTGTTATAACTTTTCTAATTCAAATTTGTAGATTACCTATCGAATTGTATGCCAAGTTGAAAATCTTTCATGAAAAATGTTTAAGACGAAATGTCTTTTGAATTTGCCTCACTCAAAATATAAAGTTTAAACAAAACAGGGTTAAAAAACAAATATCAAGTCATAATATGTGGAAATATTTTTCTTAAATATTTTTGTGTTTTGAGAGCTCATTTGCAGTTTTTTACACTCAAACGCGACATTAAACAAATTAATATCGCAATAGACTTACGCCTTCGTTATTGAGACACGTGCCGAGGGTGTTAATTGATTCCATGGATTGCGAAATGAGGATAGATGAGTCTTCAGTTAAATTAGAATTACTCCCGTTAACTAGCAAGCTGACATAGGGTTCCATTGCTGCCTGACTAGATATCGGAGATGGGCTGCAATTCGAGGTGGCGTTCGGACTCGTCGTCTGACCGCTAGCGCCCACCGACGCTTCATGGCAATAATTGCCGTTATTCAAATTTGGATTACACAACGAGGGACTCGCTAACGGTGCCATCCTTCTCTTTGGCGAATTGTTTATAATCATTTTACCGTTTTCTTCATTTGATATTTAAATGCAACTCTCAATTCACAGTGCTAACACCAACGCAATATATATTATATACGCTTTAAATATCTCTCGATATTTGCACAGAAGTCACTCGATCAATTTTGCATTGAGGAATGGTCCAACTTGGGAAGAAGAAGAAATGTCAATAAATGCTCCTGACTCAGTCACTTACGTTTCTTATACCTTTTTAATTATGTATTTTTCTCTCTGTGAATTTCATTGGATATTAGATACAGCCAATGAAAAGTATATTTTTTTCATTATTCCTTTACATAATTCACAACACACACAAAGTGTAGACTATATCATAAGTTATTTTCCAGAAGAAAAAGTCAACACTTGAGATGGGAATTTCGTGTTGAAACTATTCTACGTACTGTTGGCACTAAAATATTTATGCAATATTGACCCACCTAGGCACCAGTATAGTACAAATTTTGAGATTTTTTTGCAGATTAGCGAGGCAAATTTGAAAGACATTTTTCAAAAAAAATCTCCTTTAAAAGTTACGAAAAAGTTACCAGATCGAATGAGCAATCTAGAGGAGGAAAATCTAGAGACGGAAAAATTTCGAACGAGAATTAGAAAAGTTTTAAAATAAGAGAAAAAGTTCAAATTATTTTCGCGCGCAAATTTTAAAAAGCTAAATTTTTCAGGTGTGAAAGTGATATTGTTTGCATTTCTCAAACTTGACTTTAAAAATGCGTAAAATCATCTTTATTTTACGAGTCCTAAAAAAAATAGAAAATCTTGAATCTCGCTCTTTTATCAAATCGTAGTACATACAAGTCTAAAAGAGTTCCCTTCTCTGTAAATCAGGGTGTGTATCTCGGGAGAAAATTCATGATGACTATATAGAGGGAAAAAATTAATCATAAATGAGGAAGAATAACGCCCATAGAATATCCCTTGAAAGAAAATACAATACGTTGAGATGACTGAAAAAAAGTATATATCTCATAATGCCAGTGCGTGGAACGCCACCCGCCCTGTGAAGTGGGGGCCTCAAGAATAGAGAAATGCATTGGGCAGACATGTGGTATTGTGAGCAGATAGGGGAGCACAGGGAATGACTCAATTTTTAGTCAAGTGTTTCCACTCTAGGCATTCAGGTTAGATACAATTGTTGTATACTTTCTCTGTGGAATAAAGTTTAATTTATTCTCAGAATAATAAGTGGCGAAGTTCCCCACAAACACGGCCAATAGGCGCTAGTCTATTTCGTGAGAATAAGATTCAGCATGTGTGTGTCATTGGGCCTTATTAAGAATCTCAAATTAGGTTCAAGACCACGTGTCTTATAGTTCTGGTGAATTCATTGTAGGTGAATGCTCAACTATGGCACCCCTTGTTTGGTTGGTGTACTCATGACTTGAAAATGAATATTTTGAATAGAAATGCTTCTTCTTCGTTAAGAACTATAACTTTGCAAAAATCGATAATCACTTGAGGTTTTGCTATGAACGTTGATTTAATTCTATTGACCAAAAGAGGTATTTTAAATTCATTAGAAAATTAATCTTATGCATTTGGGATCATGTGTAGAGATCCCATTGTGTGTCAAGCACCATTTAAGAGAAATAAACAATATTGTTCTTTTAAATATTCCACAGAGGTGATCTCCGATCGATATCTATTCAAGGAGTGGGATCACTTCATAACCCTAGTGGATTCCTTTGACTTCCTTTCTTACAATTGAGTTCAAGGCTTATACTGAGGCTAATAAGTGTGTCGATCCTTCTGCATTTAGATCTTTAATTAATGACTTGAAATATAGCAAGAACTATTCCTAGACATGTTTCGACCTAAAAATTAGCATTTTTACTACCCTACTGATCAGTATTCAGGTGAAGATGAAAAAGCTTTTCTCCTAGATCCCAATTCTGGTGCGATCTCTATCTTTGTAATCACGCCCTAGTGAGAGATCATTATTTAAATGTTAAGCAGGGCACATCAGATTAGAGTACCATCAAAAGTGTAGCTTCACTCTTGTACAGCTATAAATTATTCATACAGTTCTTGACTCTGGGCGTTTTTATAGGAAGTGTTCCCCCTTTTTCTAACTGTTGTACAGCAGTTACAAGAATAAATAAATTATGTAAGTACTGTGTTGAAGGCGTAAATTAATTTTGAAATAATATAACTGACAACATGTCTAAATAGGTCCCAATCGATAATAGCGTAGGATGTAAATTGAGTTCAATCTAGAAGGTACTTATAAGAAGAGCTACTCAAAGCATGAAGAGACAAAATCTAATTTATCGATTCGTTTTTTGGATAGATTATTCAGACCAGAAGTGAATTGATTTTCGTTTTTGTTCTATTTGATGACTATTGCCTTTTTATTTGAGTTTGATTGAGTGGATTGTGGATAATTCTTGTGGCATCAAGGTCGAAATCGTATCACTAATGACTTGATCTGCTTCAGATACCTCTTCTGAATCAATAGGTTCTTGGTAGTGATAACAATTTTGTAAGAAAATGATCCTTCATTTGTATTAACGAAAATATCAAATGACGTACTTCTCTCCACCCTCACAAAAGTTCCTCTGATAATCCTTCGAAGAGGCTACCAAATTCGAAGCTTCGCTAATGTAGCACACAAAGGTCCTGTGAAGTCTTAATCAGCTTCGAAGAAGGTAGTGTCTGTAAAAAGGGATTCCACTTCTAACAAGTTACCAACTTGTCACATCTTTATGATTTTGTGAGTCCGCCGAGGAATAGATCAAAATCAGTTGGCTACCTTAAGCCTAGCTCGGTCAGACCTGAAAGTCCATCTTTCTCAATTCCCGAACCTTGTAATCCCGAAAAGCCTTATTATTGACACGGCTCCTCTGTTGCTCACTATTCTGTTTTTAGAGTTGATAGGATCACGGGCCTTGGTTGCGGTTCAATTATCTATCTCAGATCATATGCAAAATGCACTCAATATTCATTTTAAACATTTTTCTTTCAAATTAATTCTAATTTCAAACCTCCTGACCTCCACCCTTTGATGTAGGCGGTCTTTTCGTACAATGGCAAGCCTAGTGTTCCTCCTCTATTTGGTGAGTCGTTCTCTAATTCAGGAAACCTTCTAGGCAAAATACTATTCTTGACTTGGTGTTTTTTCTAATTTTATCAGGGATCCAGACGTGCACCCTTTTTGCACCTCTGATCACGACTTGGTTTCTTTCAATTTTCTATCGTTTTCTGTTCAGAGAGAAAATTTAAGCCGTCTTTCTCATCCGTTAACGTTTTCACGATTGTATTATCAAGTATAAAAGAGACACGATTAATTACATGAATATTTTGTCTTTGAGTTCTTTCGAGAGAAATGTTGAAAATCTCCTGTGAACCGATCCTTAATTGGCTTGGAATAATTTGAGATTCCTCATCAATCTCGAAAAACATTCTTCTATTACGAATAATCATGAATTTTTAAACTCAATTCAGGATTATCAGCCGATATTGATAGTCTTGAGAATGTCCCTCTATTTCAGAGGCCGATCTTTAGACCTTTGGTCGTCCCCTCTTTTTTACGATGGCTCTTGAATTGACTTTAGCAGATACAAGGTGTTCAATGTCACAGAAAATGTGGGGTAAATTGTAGATTTTTTGACACCTTCTACTTTGAAATGACTCTCGATATAATCATCAATGTTGGATCCCTGTTCAAAAAGATCTTTGAAGTAATCTGTATATTTTCAAATATTTATGACAAATTCCTCTGATCTATAAAACGAATAAATCGTGGGCTTTATTTGCATACACATATTTGAAGTTAAACGAATGAAGCTGTCTTGATTCCATTAATCCAGAGTTGGCAGATTCTGCTACATTCGATGTCAAGTTTCCAAATCTGCACACTTGAAACGAGTATTCGGCCCACGTTTTCTGTGACATTGAACACCTCAAGTCTACTAAAGTCAATTCAAGAGCCATTCTCAAATCTAAAATTTATTTATTATCAAACGGCTCATTTTAATCGAAAATATCGGCTTTTCTTGGCGCCCTTTTGAGAATGAAGAAATTGAATGTTTAAATAATTCGAACCGCTTCTGTCAGGAAAGTTTATTCCAAAACTTTCGTAGATTCATTGTGAGTTTTATCAAGTCTGTGAACTCAAAAAGAACGGATAACAAAATGCAGTAATGAAGGCTGCAAATTATTTGAAGGAGATTCTTTATTCGTTCAATATGATAAGAATGATCCTTTCTCAAGTGCAAGTTTCCTCTCTACATAGTCACGTCCCTCTAGCTGACTCATGTGGAAGAGTATTAGCCCAATTGAAAATGAATACACAGTCAGCTGTATTTCCCATGTCTGTGTATTCCTACGTAGTGAATAGACTCTTGCATGGGCGTAAACTCTTTTTTTTCTTCTCTAATTTGACTACTGCAGAAATAATGATAGCATGTAAATTCCCATTGTGTACACAACACTGCAATGCGAAGAGTTAACAGTTGTAAGCTGAAAAATGTGTTTTTGTTTTTCTATTCGCTAAAGTTGAGTTCTCTTTTGCATAAGGGCTCAATTGTTTGTGAACTCAAATTTTATATTTATTTAATGAGATTCCCCTTGAATAAAACTCATTTAATTTTCCTGTTGACAAACAATCTCAAATATAGCGAATATCCCGAGTAGGTGTGATCCTCGAAATTGACTAAATAAATAATATTGACAGGAGAGAGAGTCTAACGAAAAATATGCCAATTAAAACTGGCAAAAATAACATCGAATTAAGAAATTCCTAGAAGTTTGGCAATCTCCTTTTAATATTCTAGCCAAAATATTATAAAAAGTACATTCTCATTTTAAATATGGTTATTTGCAAGTAGTAAGTTCAATTTTTTTTAAATATTACTAGGAGTCTTGATTTTAGAATTTAAGATCTAAATTTTATTTACAAATGTTATGGACGCTCTAATACGAGGACTCTAAATTCATTGATTATGTTGACAAGACCTTTCAAAGTTGGAACTGTCACCTTCAGTTTTACATTCTGGCTAGGGAAATTTGGGAAAGGAAACTATCACACAACCGACCTCGGTACGTAAGCCGCACCACACCAGACTCTGATATGTTCTCTAAACCCATTTCTTTTCTAGATAAAAGAAAAACGAGTGCTTGTTTGCCAGTCCATTTTTCTCTTATACGAGTCTCGTATTACGAGATTGAAGTTCGTCTTAACCACCATTTCCAGGGTAAAAAGATCTACCTCTCTTCGGGTTCACATGAGAGGTTATAATGTGGAAGGAAGGTATGAAACTATTTACCAAGTAATTTCATTTCAGGACTTGGAACAATCCTCTACGCCGTGCCTAGATATGAATGACAAGTCATTATGCTAACATTTACGGACAAGTGTGGGCATCAATCTAAAGAGATTATTTCTGGTGTCATGATGAAGCCGACAAGAAAGAGAACATTTTAAATCAAGGGAAGAGGTTTATTTGTTACAAAAGTAGTGAGAAAGGCTAGGACTTCTGCTTCTTCTCATCACAACCGCTGTCCTTATCAGAGTCCGCCTGTTCCTCTCCATTGTCGTCCATGCCTTCAGCGTCGGAGTCCTCGTCGGTCTCCCAGCTTTCGTCACCCTTTCCTTCCAGCTCGTACATGTCGCTGTCTTCATCGGTGTCCGGAATCTTGAAGTCCTCTTCATCGCCTAGAAAGTATTTGTTTTAGCTTCTTATATTTCACGTCTAGAGAAACTCCGTTCGACCTGACTAGTTGGCCAAGAACATGAATACCTACTTGTGGGCTCCGGGAGAGTGTCGAGAATGGCCTGCATTTCATTGACAACTTCTTGGTCGTCCAACTTGGCGGAGACGACCTTGCAAAACGTCGCATAGTACCGCAATGAGCCAACATTTGACTCTTTCCACTTGAGCTTATCCCCAGCCTTGGCGAGAATGTAGAAGATCTGTCGAATGAAAGAATGTCTTGGTAAGTGTACACTAAAATACTATTTTTCTCACAAGCTTACGAGGAGAGTTTTATTATTACAAAATGGTGCCAAAAATTGGTTATTCAGAAAAAGAGATTACTTTTGACCACAACAAAGAATTCTATACTTATTTCAGCATTATTTGAGAAATAAGGCCAGTTTTTCATCATTTAAATGATGCATTGACGTACCTCTGAGTTTTCATCGTCTTCTTCGAGTAGGACTTCGAGAACATCCGCTGCCTCCTGGTACATCTCCAATTCGTAGAGCATCTTGGCCATTGAAATGTGCGCTTCGAATGGGATTCCGGTGAGCTGGTTTTTGAGAAAAAGGAAAAAAATTCATCAAGTTGTACTCGCGAGTAGGCTGCATTCATTCGCAGAAATTACAATAGTGACTCTTGGATGATGGATTTCTGATCAGAGAAAAAGATTACTAACCTCTTCAAAGTCGATTTGACCACCCTCGTCGTCGTCAGAGTCGTCATCTGAGTTGCCGTCGTCAATTTCCATGTCCTTCTTGCCGTCTTTTTTATTTTCATTTAGAAACTTTTTGATCGGCGGCCACCAAAAGTCGAGGCACTTTTGAACTTCTTTCTTTGCCTCCTGGAAAGAGAATGATTACACTCTTTACTAACGAGTAGGCCTTTCAAAGATTTTAGGAAAATATTTCAGATATGCATTTTTAATAATATTTCACGTTTAATCAACCCTTTAAGATCGTTTATAAATTAATTTTGTGAAATTTTGTTATGATCAGGACACCAAGAAGATATGCTCAATATTTATTTATGCTAAAAATATTATATTTAACAAGAAGTGCTACTCATAAGTATAATATGTATTTTGACGACAACTTTTTAGGGGGTGTGATTTTCAGTGCAAACACCTCAGGTGATCCTGTATTATTATGAGGCTCGAATTTTTGTTAATTACTAGCTCAAATCATCTGTCAAACACACTGGTGACCCGTAAAGAAAATGTTGAAAATACTACTAGAAAAATGCCTCCATAAAACTCAAAATTAATCATATTTTATTTCATTTAGAGAAAGGAATGAGCTTTTGATTGATGTAATTATCTTCTCTTGATTATCTCTAGTTATAATTTTACAAGAATTCAAAGTTTTGCTATCAACAAAAATGCCATTTTAATCATCCAATTTTTAATTTTCCAAAATCCTAAAACCGATTTAAATAAGACATTATGCATCCGAATTGCCCCAAATTTTTTTTGATTTAAAGATGGTCATCCCAAGATTACTAAAAAGTTGAACATGTTTCAGAATAACTGAGTTTAAATCTTTTTCTTAACTTTTAAACTAAGGAAAATTT